>OZ024816.1:59941401-60108901 GCA_964017055.1 Chloromyia formosa | reverse complement strand
ATGATGGATAAGTGGGGTGAGAGGGGGCGAGGGTAGAAAAAACAAAATCGAGATTGGTAGTGCTGGGTGTATGCTCGCGATAGGCGATTATTTTAGAGCCGGTGCACATGAGTGTTCAAATAACGCTCGACGCCTCGTCACTTACAATCAGAAAGGAAGAAATACATTCGTAGCAATGGAGCGATGCACATGGCCGCCGATAGTTCTCCGAAAGCTATCGGCATCACTTGACCGTCGCGATAGCTATCTGGGATGCCGCTGGTTTCTGTTCCTATCTGCGGCAGTTCACGCGTCCGCGGGTCGATTTTTCTTGAGGCGGGCCACATACACTGTAACTCAGAACACGAACACGGTCGTAATGTGTGAAGTTTCTTAAACCATTCGCGTCAGGGTTGTGTGTTGGTCCCTATAGTGTATTAGGGTTCTGTGCTGTACCTTAAAAAAATGTTTTTTTTTTGCGTTTTGTACTTAACAAGACATGTTATTTTGTTGAGTAAAATTTTAGGGTTCTGTGTTGAATCGAAGTGGTTTTTATTGTTTTGCGCTGCTATACGGGGTACAGTATGAAATCCTAAAATAGTACACCAGGAGTCAACACAGAACCCTAAACACCAAACAGAAAAAAATCATTCAAGGGAGGGAAATCAAGGAATTTGTATTTGCATTGATTTGAGTCCACTACAGGATCGTGAAGCCCCAAGTGGTTGCAACCGGTCGAAAAATCACTGCACTGTCTCAGGGAGTAACTGTGTGCTTTGAACTTACAAAAAATGCAATTTGAAGCACTACAAACTCCTAAAAACCAGTTGGGTTCAACGCAAAACCCTAACATTTCACTCAACAAAATAACTCGTCCTGTTGAGTATAAAAAGCAAAAAATCACAGGCTACAGTACAAAACCCTAGTACACTAGGGCCCAAAGCAGAACCTTTAACAACGTATCATTAACTATAAACTATAACCCAGGGCACACACTGAGCACTACCAATCTATTTTGGTGATTTACTCATACCCCTTCTCCCTCACCATCACCTTTATCTACCATCGCCTCCCCCAACACCACCCTCCCACCCCACGTAGGATTACATCGTATTTTATAGCTACTACTCTTTGCTTCCTCACATCAACTGTGATGCAAACTAAACTATCCAGTTCGCCGTGTGCGCAGTCATATCTGAACACATGTGTTCTATTTCTCATGAACAATTTAGTTCAGCCGAATAGGATGAGTTCGATATTTTTTGGTAGCTAAACAATTTAGTCTGCTGTGTGCGCGGTGTCATACACCGCAGTATGTTCTATTTTTCGAATTAAATTATTTAGTTTGATCATGAACTGAAAAGTTTGCCGTGTGCGCGGACTAGTACCAAGCGCGTACAGAACATAGCGAACTTAATAGTTTCGTCAACCGAAAGCTTTGCGCATGCGCAAAACAGCAAAATAAGCTTTTTGATGCGTGTACTTTCTCTATTAATTGTCCAACGTCCACAGACATGATTCACACGAGCTCTCGATGCAAACTAAACTATTTAGTTAGCCGTGTGCGGAGTTACATATAAATACATGCGTTCTATTTCTAGCATGAACAATTTCGTTCAGTTCAGTTCAAAGTGTAATAGGAAAAGCTTTCTGAATTTTGCCAAGCAAACAATTTAGTTTGCTGTGTGCGCGGTCTCATACATCGCAGTATGTTCTATTTTGCGGACTAAACTATTCACTTCGGTAATGAATTAAAAAGTTTGCCGTGGGCGCGAGCTCTTAAGAGAACACTGAAATATTATGTACTTCCCGAGCTAAAGACAAAACCGATAGAGGCGATTGCTGTAAGTTTAGAAGACTACAAAATAACATTAGTGGTATGCTACTTCGCGGGAACTAGAGTAGATAATGCAGTATTAAATATGTTTGAGGATGACATAAAATACTTCATGGCTTTAGGCCAAAACGTCGTTTTATGTGGTGATTTCAACGCCAAGCATAGATATTGGAACTGTTCAAACTCAAACCGAGCTGGCAAAAGACTTCACGAGCTAGCCTTTCAAAACAACTTAATGATTCACATTCCGACTGAACCAACATTCCTCAATCCTAAAGGTTATGACTCTACACTCGACTTAGTCCTAAGCAAATGCCCAAATCACATCCCGCAGCCTGATACTTCTAAAAACTTGTCATCACCTCATTGGCCGGTATTATTCCAAATCGAAGTAGGCCATACTAATAATTCCCTTCAACAAAATACGAACCTAAAACGGATCAACTGGATGAAATTTAAAAAATATCTAAACGACAACAAAAACCTTAGATCTCAAGACTTATCTTTAATTGAACATTCCAGCCAAGTTGATCAGTTAGTTGACGATTTTTACAGCAAGATAAACTCAGCCTTAGATTTTGCGTCATTTACTGTAAAGAAAACTACTCTGACTAACGATATAATTGATAACGACACCAGGGCACTTATTCATACTCGCAATCTACTTAGACGTAGATGGCAACGACATCGAAACCCCTCAACGAAAACTATGGTGAACAAGCTCTCCAAACTTATTCAAAACCGAATACTTGTCAACCGTAACCACAAATGGAACAATATGTTAAGACGTCTCCCAAAAAATAATAGAAAGATCTGGAAATTAAATAAAGTCTTTCGGCGGTGCAAATTAATACCACCATTACGTACGGTTGAAAAATATTTGGTTTTTGATAACAAGGAAAAAGCTGAAATGATCTCTAATATATTTCACAACGCGCATAAAATGTCTGCACACCTTGGTAACCAAACACATCATCAAATGGTGAGTGAACACATTAATCGCCTATCATCCGTCACTAGTGACTTCAATCCAATTTACCTTTCTTCCCCTGCTGAGATTAAAAAAATTATCCAATATATGAAAGTTAAAAAGGCACCTGGTTTTGACAAAATTTCCAACTTGGCCTTGAAGAACCTGCCTAAAAAAGCGTTAGTTCAGCTTAATTTTATAGTGAACGCCTGCATGGTGACGTCACACTTTCCTTCAGTGTGGAAACATGCTAGTGTAATCCCAATTGCAAAACCAGGCAAAGACCCTCGACTACCTGAAAATTATAGGCCAATTAGTCTTTTACCAGCCATCAGTAAAGTTCTGGAAAAAGTTATTCTAACACGGCTTAACGAGGTAGCTGAACGATTAAAGATTATACCCGAATTCCAATTTGGCTTTCGGAAAAATTACTCAACCACCCATCAAGCCTACCGACTCCAAAAATATATCAGAAAATCGTTCGAACTTAAGAAATCAGTCGGTGTCGTGACTCTTGATATCCAGAAAGCGTTCGACTCAGTATGGCACAATGGCCTGCTATTTAAGATGATCAAATTCGGTATTCCCACATATTTGGTAGTACTTATACAATCCTTCCTACACAATAGAAAGTTCACCGTTCAAATTGGAAAATCACAATCATCCATAAAGGCAATACCGGCAGGCGTTCCTCAGGGATCATGCCTCAGTCCGGTCCTTTTTAATATCTTTACAGCCGACATCCCAAAAACCAACGACTGCCAAGTTGCATGCTTCGCAGACGACGTTTGCATATTCTGTGATGGTGACGATCACACTGTCATATCATCTAAGCTCGAAAAGCAACTGGAAACACTCTATCAGTTTTACTTCAGGTGGAAAATCCAACTAAACACCTCTAAAACTCAAGCTGTTTTCTTCACCAAGAAAAGGAAAAGAAGAAACAAACCAAGCTCTCTTTTGAACTTTCTTGGTGATCCTATCACATGGCAGACCCATCTAACCTACCTAGGATTAGTCTTCGACTGTAAACTAACAGGTCAACCCCATGTTGAAATGACCTCCGAGAAAATGCGAAAATCCTTTTGTTCGCTGTATCCCTCTTAAATAAAAAGTCAAAGCTATCCACCGATAACATACTACTTATTTACAAGATGGTTATTCAACCAATCGCCACTTACGGTTCACCTGTATGGGGTACCTACTCTAGAACAATAAAAACAAAGCTGCAAATCACCCAAAACAAAATATTAAAATATATTACCAGCAAACCATTTTATTATTCAACCGAAAGACTACATAATGAAACTAAAATTAAGAAAATAAACGATATAATTGTCAATAGAAACTCTAAATTTATAGCAACCTTCCTAAACATTGATAACAATATTATCAGATCCTTAGCTCGCATGTAATTAAACATAAACACATCCATTAAGCCTAGACTTAGCCATATCCTTTAAGCTCACACGTAATTCCTAGGTTAAGATTTTATACATAAATATTTTTTTTTTTTTTTACTCATAAGGTTTTTTTCTCCAATTTTTCCTTACAATATTACTACCTAATTAATGGAATTAAATTATCTGAACGGATTATGCTATTTACACATTACTATAGAGTTAAGGCTACAGCCGGTATCTAGATTAAAACGACTGTTCAAACAATATGTTACAATAGGATAAATAAATATTTGAATTTGAATTTGAACTTAGAATAAGGGAAACGAATATTAATAATAAGAGTACAAAATTAATGCAAAAACCAGACCGAAGCGAAGCTTCGGCCCGGAATCCAAATCGTGTATACCCTAGACTTGTACAAACCTAAGTGGCAACCCAATTGGCAACGGTTATTTGCATTAAAAGTGAGTCTCCTATACTCGTATGACCAGTTTATAGGGGAGTTTTGCACTCATTCAGGAGGATGTTGACCATTCTCAAAATCAATTAACTAACTCATTCTACAAATATTTGTCTAGTTTTTCAAGTCATTAGCTTCATTTTATCGAAAGTTATCGCTTAGTTAAAGCTTCATTTGTAGGAGAGGTAGGAGTTCCTCGGGTCAGACCTTGCCCATCATTACCACCAACCAATAAGATCATTCTATGAACATTTAAGCAAAATTTCAAATCTCTAGCTTCATTCTGTCGGAAGTTATCGCTTATTTGAAGTTTCATTTGTAGGGGAAGTAATGGTTTGGTTGGTCGGATTTTATTTATTTTCAATATCAGCCAGCTGAATCCTACTACAAACATGTAACCAAAATTTCAAGTCGCTAGATTTATTTTATCGTAAGTTACCGCTTATTTTAAGTTCCATTTTTAGGGTTTTGTAGTAAATACAAAACCCCTATGAAATCGGTCAAATGTCTGTCTGTCCGTCTTTCCATGGAATATCTCACGAACGGCTGAACCTACATACATGAAATTTTGTAGGAATGTGTAGAATTACTATAATTCGCCGGAGAAAGCGAATCGTCGTAATAGGTCAACTTTAAGGGGAGGTCCCCATAGAGGGGAAATGAAGGTCGAAATTTTTTTTTCGTTTGGTACAAGCAAGTGGGGTATCATAAGAAAGATACCGTCGAGTACATTCCATTTTTGGATTTTTTTTCAAATTTGAAGAAACGGGAAAAGAGGGAGAGGGGAAAATATGTCATCCGAGTTTGTCCCCCCCCCCTTGCATTTCGAGACCGCTATACTTAGAAATATGAAAATTTGCAGAAAAGCGCCATTTTACTAGCGTAGAAAACCTAGATTTCTAAAATTTTGAAATTTTATCAGAAAAGGTTAATAATAGTACATTTCTATAGTTGCAGTTAGCACACTCCTGCACCCCTTACGCGCACCCGAGGTCAAAAATATTGATGGCTAAAGATAACCAACATCATAGGCAATAATACCTCCAGGTTTCATAACAATCACATAATATTTAATACTAGTACATTCATTTAAATTTTGAGATTTTGATGTCATTCATACTCGTACAAAAAATTCACATAACCGGTTACATACTAGTACTGCATACTTGAATATTGTTTATTGTTTTTCGTAAAGTGAATTGGAGTTAACCACTTCTGAAAGGGTGGAGATTGATGGTATAGGAGTGGTAGGGGAGAGAAGTTTAAGGGGGGAGGTAGGTGGGTTGCTGCTTTAAGGGAGGTTCCCATAGAGGCGAAATTAAGGTCAACATTTTTTTTCATCTGATATAGGCAAGTAGGGTATCATGAGAAAGGTACTACAGAGTACATTCCATTTTTGGCGACTTTATCAAATTCGAAGAAAGGGGAAAAGAGGCAGAGGGGAAAATATGAGATCATATTGTAATTTGTCCTACCCCCTTACCATTTCGAGACCGTTACACTTAGAAATATGAAAACATACAGGAAGAAGGCTTTCAACTAGCACAGAAAACAAAAAAATATGGAATTTTGATATCTTCTCAAAATAGGTTAATAATAGTATATTTATAGTTAGCACACCCCTGCATTTCTCAAACTCATCCGAGGTCGAAAATATTGATGGCCGACGATAATCAACACCATGTGCAATAATATCTCCAAATTTCGTAATAATCACGTAATCTTTAATAGTAGTCCATTCATTTAGATTTGGTCATTTTGATATCATCCATACAAAAAATGCACATAACAGGTCTCTTGTACTACATACTAGTACTACGAGTACAACTTACTTGCATATTGTTTTCCGTAGAGCGAATTCGAGTTAACCATTTTCAAAAGGGTAATGATTGGTAGGAGAGGTGGGAGGAGGGGGAAGTGGGGAGGGCGGGTATGCTCGTCGCTGACTCTATAATTATTCAAACAATTTATTTTCAATATTTTTTATGCAAACTTACGATTTGCAATATTGTCTTAACATGAATGGTTAAGCATCTCCAACAGTAGGACAGTTCATCTCCTATTGGCATGGGACACTACAAAACCCTCGGATTGCGGGCGTAGCCCTCTATTTTCCGGTTTCATTTATTTTATCGTAAGCTATCGCTTATTTTAAGTTCCATTTGTAGAGGAGGTAGGGGTTCCTTGGGTTGGATCTGGCCTGTCTTTAATACCAACTAACTAAATCTTACTTACATTTCACCAAAATTTCAAGTTGCTGGCTTCATTCTATCAAAAGTTACGCTTATTTGAAGTTTCATTTGTAGGGAAGGTACGGGTTCCTTCAGTCGGATCTTGCCCATTTTTAATACCAATTAAAATTGATCTTACTAGCAATATTCTACCAAATTTTTAACTTGCTAGTGTCATTCTATCGAAAGTTATCGTAATTAAGGTACAATAATATATAATTTTTTTTTAAATTTATAGTGGAGGTAGACGTTCCTTTGATCTGATTATGCCCAACTTATTAAAACTCAAGCAGCTTCTTACTTTAGCGTTACATGCCAAAAATCAGGTGTCTACGTCAATTGGTTCAAAAGTTATAAACAAAAAGCCTGAAAAGTAGGGTAGTACGGGGCTCTTTGTAAGAAAATTACTGTTAGTTTTCAACTGATCGATTGGAGTTTTCCAGGATAGTATAAGATTACCCCACAAACAATCTACCAAAGCTAGAGCTTTTCATGTTTATTTAATCAGGAGTTATAGATACATTTAATTATTTTACATATGTAGGGTAGGTAGGCGTTCTCTTGGCCTGATCATGCCCATTTTCAATACCATCTAACTAGATCATACTGCTAACATGTGACCAAAATTTCAAGGCTCTAGCTTCATTCTATCGAAAGTAATCGTGCGAACGGACAGACAGACATGGCTAAATCGAATCAGGAGCTGACCCTGATCATTTATATATACATTGCTATACCTCCGGAGCCACCTTTAAGGTGTTACATATTTTCGTCGTGACAAAAACAATATACCCTACACTATAAGTCTAGGGTATAAAAAATAATAAATCAAAAATTAGTCAAGTATCCGTATATCAGATGAAGAAAGTTTCAATAACAAAATACGTTTAAAAGCAAAAATCGAAGTAGGAAGAGGACCAATATCCAAACAATCATAACTCCGCATCATTCTATTTTAATTAAAGGAGAGTTCATATAAACAGATAAATCAGCTGTTGGTGGATTAAATATAGCATTGGAACGTGTGTTATAATGATGTAATACGAAAATGGATGTCAGTAGAGACTGATGAATGTGAAAAGCCACTACAAATCTTATACAGGAAGCATTCATCAGGAATAATTCTACGCTTCTGCAGGGACACTAAATTAAGAAAATTAAAGCGTTCTGTTATGAGAGATAAGGTAGATTGAACTTGAACAGTAAGGACCTGGTAAACTATCGTTGGACACGCTCTAATGCATCAGAGGAGACCGAGGTTGCAGGGGACCACACGATAGAGGCATATTCCAAGACACTCCGGACAATCGAGACAAACAAATTCACGGCAATACTCCGATCATCTCCCAATAATAACAACGATTGGGTTAGATTGCATCGGTAGTATGAAAAATATACCAATGGACCTACTGCCCAAACTGGTATGGAGTGAATATTATGCTACACAGTATAAAGCGAATCTGAACCGAAACCTAAGCGAATCGACGAATGTAAACATCGCAGGTATAGCAGAAGTCATCAAGAAGAGCGCGCGCAAGGCAGGAAAATCGAAAAGAACTTCTAAAAAGCCCTGGTTCGACAGCGAATGTGAAAAATCCAGAAGAATTTCTTTTGCTTGGCTGAAAATATTCAGGAAATTTAATAATTCGTTCTCTCGAGATATGTATTCTCAAACAAACCGGATGTACAAAAAAGTATGCAGAGAAAAGAAGCGCCGATTTTACCAACAGCAGGCAGAACTGCTAGGAGTATGTACAAATTCTAAAGACTTTTGGAAAACAGCAAGATGGAATCATCATATTTTGGATGCAGAGATAACGAAGGAGGAAGTTCGATTAGCCCTGATTAAATGTAAAGACAAGAAAGCTCCAGGAAGCGACAGGATACCGGCCGAATTTCACAAATACGGGACCGAACATCTTTTAGACATATTGTGTAATGAATTTAACCGAATTGTCAATAGCGGTGATATCCCGGAAGAATTTCGGGATGCTGTAATTTTTCCTATGTTTAAGAAAGGAGATGTAAATGACCCCGCATGTTACCGCGGCATTTCCTTCCAAAATGCATCGGGAAATTTTTTTACAACGATTCTACAAACAAGGTTTGCTAAGTGGTTAAACTCAGGAAAGATAATATCGGAAAACCAAGCAGGATTCCGGCAGGGATACTCAACTAATGACCATATTTTTGTATTGCATAATTTGGCCCGATTACATATGGATGAAGGACGCAAATTATACGCTTTGTTTGTAGATTTCAAGGCTGCCTTCGATACCGTCGACCGTCGTGCACTTTTTTATAAATTGTATAATAATGGCATGTCCTTCAAATTTGGAAAAGTTTTTGAAAATCTATATGAAGATACTAAAGCAATGGTATGGAATGGGACCCAGTTCTCAGCAACTTTTACTACAAATACTGGTGTCCGACAAGGCTGTAAAATTAGCCCAGATGCGTTTGCTGTTTAAGTTAACGATATCTTGGATGATATGCCCGGTGGTGTGGAAGCATTTGAAACATTATTGAAAGGATTGTTATATGCGGATGACATGGTGTTCTTTGCGAATTCACCACACGAGTTACAAAAGATGATTAACCACTTAGAAGCGTACTGCACTCAATGGAAGCTGAGTGTGAACCTCGAGAAAACCAAAATAATGGTTTTCAAAAAACGTCATCGACTAGCCGCTAGTGAGAAATGGACGTATGAAGGGAAAGAAATTGAAGTAGTTAAGCAATATAAGTACCTCGGTGTTCTAATTAGCAGCAATCTGAAGATGAACCCGCATCTCAAACAAAAGCTTATAGAAGCAAAATGGGCCATGAACTCGGTTTGGAAGAACTGCTTCAGTAATCAAGACCTATCCCACACAGCGAAATATAATATCTATCAAGCAGTATCGAAGTCAGTTCTTCTATATGGTGCTCAAACTTGAGGTGGAAAAAGATACGAGGAAGTTGAAAAACTGCAGCGGTACTATCTAAAACGCATCTTTCATCTACCTACAACAACACCTAACTATATGCTGCTTCAGGAAACCGGCTTAACACCGCTATTCCTGGAGACTCTGAAAACACATGTGAACTACATCGTGAAGGTTGCGGCTATGAGTGACTTTAGGCTACCGAAAAGGGTGCTGAAGCACGCCGTTGAGAACAATGCTGTTTTTTATGCCCATTTACAGACGCTCGGAAATGAAACAGGAGTACATCTAAACTGGAATGGTACGCCGAAAACATGTCATCTGCTCCGCAAACTAATTTGCGACGTACGACAAATGGCAGTAGAGGCAACAGTGGGAAGTGCAAGGACCTCACAACACCGTGAAATATACTTACAGCTAAACCACGATTTAGGGTCGAATACTTATTTTATGAACAGTTCCAATATAAGTAAGATATCTATCATATTTAAAGCCAGAGGCGAATTGTTGCCGCTAAACTACATTCCACACCGAGGAGATTCGCCCATAACCTGCAGTTTATGTAATATAAGAGCCCGGGAAGATACCCGACACTTCATAGGAATATGCCCAATTATGAAGGAGATAAGGAGAGCATGCTTCGGAAAAGATAATTTGGACGACATGGAAGTAAACGCAATACTAAATGGATTAAACTGGGACAATCTATACGAATTTTGCAACATTGCATTAAAATACCGGCACCGAATAATAAACGAAAGTCTATAAAGAGAAGCCATAAACTATATAAGTTGTGTGAGGGTCTACGGGTGGATGAACACGCAGAATTCGGAGTTGCGTGAACTTCATCATCCAATACCCTCACATAACGCAAATAATATACAAACTGAGAGACTGTTTCTAAACTATGATATAATAAAGCAATGAATAAATAAATAAATACTGAATTAGTAAACATGTATAAAATAAAAAAAAAAAAAATGTAATTAAAAAAAAAATTTATAATTAAAAAACTATAATTTGACGTACACATATAGTAAAAGCAGAACTAAATAAATGTAAACTAATATGATATGTAGTGATTAAATAATAAGCCAATCTAACCGGGTAGACGGCTATGCCACGCCACATACATAACTGTTTTGAAAACTACATTATAGACTAATTATAAAACTGAATTATGAATAAAACATTTATCTATCTATCTATCACGGCAGTGCTTATGGAACGAAAATCGCAGGAACATCTCAGAACAAAACTCGAAAGCTTAGAACCTTTGTTTATAATCTGAGAATAATGATCCGTAAATCGAAGGTTTAAATCAAAAGTTACGCCAAGGTTTTTAGTAACAAAAACGTTTTGAAGAGGAAGGGAATCAAGTAAATATGGAAAGGAAATCGGAGACGGTTTCAAGACAGAACATTTAGCAACGTTCAACCGTAAATCCTTGGAGGAGCACCATGAGGATAATTGGTCTAAATCTGTTTGTAAGGCTACGCAATCGTCAATACCTGATATGGATGCAAAGAGTTTGCAGTCGTTGGCGTAGAGAAGCAAGATCGTTAATAAATGAAACCGGAATGTAGAGGGTTTTGTAGCAAGCGCTTATTTTCGCATGTAAATATTGGCTCCCTGGTCTTCTTGGTATCACTCAGATGGATAAAAACTAACTAAAATGTCTTACACGTGATATAGTATCTTACAAGTCAATCCATAAAAAAAGACTCCATCTATCACCTTTCAAAGCAATAGTTTTAATACGAGAAGCTGTACTGTAGATAGATATGAATGTATACGAGATAAACTGTCCTACTCTTCGAGATGCTTAACCATTCATGTTAGGACGACATTGCAAATTGCAAACTTGCATAACCCCCCTGCCCTCCTTCCACTCCCACCAATCTTTACCCTTTACAGAAATGGTTCAACTACAATTCGCTCTACGAAAAACAATATGCAAGTGCAACTCACACCTATGCATGAGGCCTGTAGGAGTATTTTTTTATGGATAGTGTAAAATTGCCTAATTTTAAATGAATGTACTATTATTAAATATTATGTGATTATAATGAAACTTAGACATTGCCTATGATGTTGGTTATTATTGGCCATCAATAAGTTTGGCCTGGGGTGTGCTTGATGGGTGCAGGGGTGTGTTACCTGCAAATATAGAAATGTACTATTATTAACCTTTTTTGATGAGATTTCAAAATTCTATTATTTTTAGTTTTCTATGTTAGTAAAATGCCGCTTTTCTGTAAATTTTCATATTTCTAAGTATAACGGTCTCGAAATGCAAGAGGGGTGGGACAAACTCGGACCACATACTTTCCCCTCTCCCTTTTTTCTCCTTTCTTCAAATTTGAAAAAAAAAATCCAGAAATGGAATTTACTGTACCTTTCTTACGATACCCCACTTGCCTATACCAAACGAAAAAAATCGTTCGACCTTCATTTCCCCTCTATGGAGACCTTCCCTTCAAGTTGACCTATTACAACGCATCGCTTTCTCCAGAGAATTATAGTACTTCTACATATTTCCATGTTGGAAATACGTTGTTCGGGCCATGAATATGGACAACAGCAAGACGCTACTCATCAAGTCGACACAATTAGCAGCGTACGCCGACGACATCAACATCATGTCCCGAAGACTGGCTGACGCAGAAGAACTTCTGCATACGCTCGATACCGCTGCAAAGGAAGTTGGATTAGGTATTAACGAGGGTAAAACTAAAATAATGATGCAATCGGAGACAAGGACACCTGCACAACCGAGCATCAATGTGGGGGACCTCAACATCGAGTTCGTGCACAACTTCATTTACCTGGGTTGCAACCTGTCAAGGGACGCCAACGAAACTATCGAAATCAAGGGACGGATACAGTTAGCTAATAAGACTTTTTCTCGGTTCTCCCCAGAATGAATTAGAAGCATGTGCATGTGCACAGAAACACGAAGCTCCGCGTATAAAAAACCATTATACGACCAGTGCTATGCTATGGCTGCGAAGCATGGACCCTAACTCAAGTCTCCGAAAACATGCTAGACACTTTTGAACGTAAGGTTCTACGGCGAATTTTCGGGGCTGTTTGCGATCGAGATGGATGGCGCATCCGGTACAACCATGAGTTGTATGAAATGTACGATGAGCTGCAAGTCTCGTAATTCGTCAAACTACAACGACTTCAATGGGCAGGGCATGTACAAAGAATGGACGATGATCGCATGCCTAAGAGAGTAATGAATGCAGAACGAGTCGACGGAGCGAGACTGCGAGGACAACCGAGATCTCGTTGGGAGAGCTCAGTAGGTGTGGACGCCGTGCAGCTGCTGGGCTCCCAAAATTGAAGGATGCGCTCACGTGACCGAGATAATTGGAGGACAATGATCCAGGCGGCCAAGGCCCGACGTTGGGCTGTCGCGCCACGATGATGATGACATATTTCCACCAAATTTCATGCATGCAGCTTCAGCGGTGTTTACACGAATAAACGAATAACCGAATTGGAACCTTCTCAAGATCCCACTAGCACATTGGGCTAAGCTCGCCTAAAACTCTTGAGAGAGGTGAGCACCGACTAAAACCAACTGAAGAATATCTTCTTTAATTAAATGTTTATTCGGAACTAACTCAAATGAACAATATTCTTAACTTAAATAACTTACTAAGATTAAACAATTAATTGCACAATTACACGACAAATGTGCAGACAGAGAAAGTATTTCACTAAGGTGAAATTATACACAACAATTGCACGATTACAAAACAAAGGTGCAATTTTAATATTTATGAAAACTTAACTACGCTGACATTGAGACATTATGCTTATTAAAATCTAACCATGGTGACATTGAGATATTACGTAAACATTCTCTCCCGGGCGATGAACCGCAAATTTTAATTGTTTAGACCGCTGCATCGATCGGCAGTTGCATACAAGTCCAAAAGATTGAACCTCTTCCTTGGGTAGCAGGCGTGACTTGGAATTTAGCGGGAACGACTTTACACAAACGGAGATGCTTACTCGGCTGGTTGCATTGGAGGCTCTTCGTCACTGTTTACCAGAACACTCAATTATATAGTGAGGCACAAGATCGCATGTGGCGAAACGCTTAGGACCCTCGACATAATTTTGATAAAACGAGCGGTGAGACGGAGAATATCATGACCTTCATGATGCAACATCCTTGAAAGTTCATCAACAGACTGGAAATGATACCGAATTGTACCTCTTCCATGGTTTCGACGTAAGTTCTCTTCCCTGCGTTGGTTTCGTACAGATCTTCTTCTTGCTGGGGGCATAGTTTGTCCCATAAAATTGCAGTTGCACTAACGCGGAAACGGTCCTTACCGCAAATGGACTGATGGGATGGATGAAGTAGATTGCAGCATGCACGACTGGCGGAACTGAGAACGTCCTTCGTATTGAGAACATATTCGAAAGTGTAGCTGGATGCGAACTATGAACTGATCGACACAGACCAGACGGTTAATACCACCGCATGGTACTTCGATGGCTTTGGCGTAACTTCCCTCCATCACAATCGGATGTTGGTTCGATCTTTCGTCTTCTTGCTGGGCACATAGTTTGATCCACGAAAATGGCAGCTGAGCTCATGCGAAAACGATCCTTGTCGTAAATGAGCTGGTGGGTTTGGTGGATTCCATCGCAACACGCACGACTAGCGAGACTGAGAATATCATGTCCTTGGATGTGTAGCTGAGTGCGGGTTATGAACTGATCGACACCGGCCAGACGGCGGTTAACATCGCAAGGTACTTTGAAGGCTTTTGCCCCTGTGCATGGCAGTTGAGTATACGCAGTATTGGGCTGAAAAAATACTTGAAACCCCTCGTCACTTGACAGTTAGTAATAAAAATAATCGAATACAGAATAAAGTTTAGAAAAAATAATAGTACACGTATACATTATTATTTTCAAATATTTTACTTCTATACGAGTAAGATAATTTATAAAACATTATTTTTATACCCTAGACTTTTAGTATAGGGTATATTGTTTTTGTCACGACGGAAATATGTAACACCTTAAAGGAGGCTCCGGGGGTATAGCAATGTATATATATAAATGATCAGGGTCACCTCCTGATTCGATTTAGCCATGTCTGTCTGTCTGTCTGTCTGTCTGTCTGTCTGTCTGTCTGTCTGTCTGTCTGTCTGTCTGTCTGTCTGTCTGTCTGTCTGTCTGTCTGTCTGTCTGTCTGTCTGTCTGTCTGTCTGTCTGTCTGTCTGTCTGTCTGTCTGTCTGTCTGTCTGTCTGTCTGTCCGTCTGTCTGTCCGTTCGCACGATAACTTTCGATAGAATGAAGCTAGGGCCATGCAATTTTGGTCAAATGTTGGTAGTATGATCTAGTTGGATGGTATTGAAATTGGGCATAATCTGGCCAAGAGAACGCCTACCTCCCCTACATATGTAAAATATTTAAATGTATCTATAACTCCCGATTAAAAAATCATGAAAAGCTCTAGCTTTGGTATATTACTAGTGAGGGTATTCTTATACTCTCCTGGGAAAATAAAATCGATCAGTTGAAAACTAACGGTAATTTTCTTACAAAGAGTCCCGTACTACCCTACTTTTCTGGTTTTTTGTCTATAACTCTTGAACCAATTGACGTAGACACCTGATTTTTGGCATGTAACCCTGAGGAAAGAAGCTGCTTGAGTTTTAGTAAGTTGGGCATAATCAGATCAAAGGAACGCCTACCTCCCCTACAAAATTCCAAAAATTAAATATTATTTTAATTACGATAACTTTCGATAGAATGACACTAGCGAGTTGAAAATTTGGCAGAATGTTGGTAGTAAGATCTAGTTAGTTGTTATTGAAAATGTGTAAGATCCGACCCAAGGAACCCCTACCTCCCCTAGAAATGAAACTTAAAATAAGCGATAACTAACGACAAAATAAAGCTAGCGACTTGAAATTTTGGCCAAATGTTCGCAGCGGGATCCAGTTGGCTGATATTGAAAATACGTAAAATTCGACTAACGAAACCCCTACTTCCCCTATAAATGAACTTCAAATAAGCGATAACTTTCGATAGGGTGAAGCTAGAGACTTGAATTTTTTTTAAATGTTTGTAGGGTGATCTAATTAGTGATGTGTGATAATGATGGGCAAGATCCGACCCAAGGAACCCCTACCTCCCCTACAAGTGAAACTTCAAATAAGCAATAACTTTCTATAGAATAAAGCTAGCGACTTGAAAAATTCGACAAATATTTGTAGAATGTGTTAGTTCATTGAGTTTGAGAATGGTCAAGGTCCTCCTGAATGGGTGCCAACCTCCCCTATAAACTGGCCGTATAGGAAACTCACTTTTAATGCAAATGGTCCTTGCCAATAGGTACTTTCGGTATCACCACTAGGTCTGTACAAGTCTAGGGTATATACGCTTCGGACTCCGGGCCGGTTTTTTATGTAATAGACTAGATAATGCAATAATTGCGAAACGTCGTCGAATAAATATTTTATGAAAAAATATACATAGCTCGATAGTGAATACTTTAATTAATTGTCTATACGAAGGTACCAGTGAATAACTATCAACCTATCAACAGAATAAAGTCATCATCCATTTCTTACTTTAGAGTTTAAAAGCTTATTTCCAATATAATTTTTTGTTTTTTAATTTTTTTGTAATGTTAGGCATCCTAAACATCTATTTCTCTTAACTAAGTCAATGCCCGGCATCCTTCACGGCGAAAATAAACATTGCAAAAAGTGTTGTCGTCTGCAACTTTGTGCAATGCTTGCTTTCATTTTCTTTTTCCACCATCTGAGTGGTCAATGGAAAAAAAAATGCAAATTTGACAATTTCATATGACAATTATAGAACTGAAATTTTGCCACTCGCAAAATCCCAGGTACGCGGAAGCAAAAAAAAAAAATTTTTTTTTTTTTAATTGTAAGAAGGTCATTGTCGGCGCTAAAGCAACATGACTCTCTGACAATTATTTACATTCATGGCCACATTCGCCAGCGAAAAAACGAACATTGCAAAAAGTGCTGTCGTCTGAACTTTGTGCATTGCTTGTCTTTGATTGTTTACTTCCCTGCATGAGGAAAATAAACCTGTGCATGAGTTTTGCTTTTTTTTTAATGAGGAAATTAGTCGTGGTTGTAGTAGAAAGAAAAAGAAAAGGAATGCAGCATTGTACGGAAAGTGAGACGAAAAAAAAAATGCAACAAGTTAGAAATGTTTAGATAAAAAGTGGGGATTAGAAAAGAGATATCCGTAGAATAGAGAGTTTAGAGGTGTAATTTTTTTTCTTTAAACTGCGGAACTCGCAGTCGCAGGGCTACCGCTTGCGTTCCCCTGTTCATTCACCTGGCCCCACCTGCCAGGACATTTGTCATCGACTGTCAGATGACTGACAAAACTGGAAGCGGTTTGATGGGAACTCCATCGCTTTCTTATGCCGTGAACCATTAATACTATTGAAATGATTCCTAGAATTGCCCCGCCCCCAATACACCCATGCGGGATGTACTGTGTGAGGCCATTCTTTTCTCCTATTTCTTCTATCAGGACTTCCTTTAGTTTAGCTAGGGAACGGCCATTCACCTGAGGTGTTTTGTAACTGATATTTTTAGGTGAGAATAAGTGAGGAGTTACTGTTTCGTATTCCCTCGTCCAATTTACGACTATATTTCTCGATATTTCTTTGATATTCAACAACGCTGTGTCCAAGGGACAATAATCTAACTCGATGAACGCAAGTGCAAAGCGAATTTCCATTTCAGTCTCATTGCAGGTAACCGGTATACTGTCGAGTCGACCTTTAAAAACCACCCCGAGGTTAGGCTTTAAATAAGAATAACAACTCTCATTGCACCATTCTTTCAAGGAACACCATTCTTGCAACGCTTTTTTACCTTTTATAATTTCCAAGATGCAAGAAGGACCTGACCGAATGAGTTTGGTTGAAAAAAGTCCAGGAAGAAACTCTATGGCGTCTTCTTCAAAGAAATACTTAGTTTTTCCCGGATTGACGAATAACTTCCGTAAAGGGAGATCAGTGCCGAGTTCCCATGTGTAATTATTAGAGTCTGGAACAGAAATGACGGCAACTCGCCGAAACTTTTCTGTGTAGACTAACGGTATGGTATATTCAATGGTGACTAAATCGTTTTGGACTCGTGCTGTAGTGGGAAAGGCCAAAAAAATATCCTCAGGATGAGCCAACTGTGGCAGATCGATCCCAGCTACTTCTGTACGGAGACGTTTAACATATTCGGAGAGCTCCCTTGTGGGTCGAACCTTATGTAGTTGCTTGTGTTTGGTGACAAACTCCCCTATAAAAGATTTGACACCAACTGAGTATTCTGATAACTCCTGCTTGGGCATCGAAATATCCTGCTGCTCCATAATTTTGTTAATTTGCCCTTCGACTTGGTCGTACTCAAGGTTGGTGATGTTTAGCATTAAAGATGCAATTTTGGCTTGATGCTGTTTCATAGTCTCTAATTCCTTGGAGACGGACAGATCCTTATAGCTCAAATAGGAAATTGCCCCTGTGGCGAATAATGCCGGTAAGTACTTTATTCCCATTTTCAAAGCGCTGCTGACCACAAAGGGAAATGCCCTTTTAACTCTTTCTACGGCATACGAAGCCTTCAACTCTTCAATGGCGTCTGCTGCTAAAATTTCATTATCTTTTTTCAACGCTACACAGTGTTCTCGGATTTCCTCCTTGCTCTGCCGATCGCAGAATGTGGAAAACCTCAACAGTTGCTTTGACATTAGCTCCACATCCGATGTCAAGTTAACCGAAGTTGCGACAGTAAATTTTAGATCAAAAGCTTTTATTTGCCCAGTCCCTAGCTCCACTATACTTGTTTCTAGGATAGGGTCAAAAGTATTTGCCAAGGTTTTCGTAGGAAGTAAACATAAACAAAATAGAGTGGCTATATGAGCTACAGAGAGCCCTAATTTTCTCGATCTGTTCCTCGTTAATGGAGGACCCAATCGGTCCGAGGTATTATTTTATCTTTCTTGGTCTCCTTTACATCTTCCGGGAGGAGGGGAACCAGCTGGTGCACTGCTCTGTGAACGTTGTCCCGACCCGGTGTTTTCAGTTTAACTTGCCTGATTATACCTTTAGAATCGGGTAGAGTGTCTGTCACACGGCCTAATTTCCATGATACTGGTCTAAAATATTATCCGTCTCTTTAATAAGTACTAGGTCCCCTGAATTGACGATCAGAGGTTTTCCATTTGTACCTCTTTTGTAAATGGACTAGGTACTCGGACTCGAATCTCTCCCAAAATCGCGCTTGAAGCTCTTTAATTTGGAGCCACCTTTTAGTAGCAGGAAGATCTTTCCTTAGACTTTTGCCCATCGGAGGGGAGAGTAAGCCCCGCTGGATTAGGAAGTGAGCAAGTGTTAGTACCTGCAAATCTTGGCTGTTTTCAGCTAATGGATATAATGGCCGGCTATTTAGTATGGCTTCCCACATGCAGACCGCAGTATGAAAATCTTCGTATGAGAGATTTGAAGTCGACGGCATCTTTTTTATATAACGTTTCAAACTACCCACTGCCGCTTCAAACAGCCCTCTGAAGTGGCTTGCCCTTGGTGGGTTATGATGCCACACTATTCGCTGTTGGGACATATACTCTTCACACTTTAACGAAAGTTGTTGCCATACTTCTCTTAGAACTTTTGAAGCACCAACTAAATTGGTACCATTATCCGAGCGGACTGATCTAGGGCGCCCCCGTCTACTTACGAATCTCTGAAAAGCCGCCAGGAAAGCATTAGTGCTTAAGTCGCTGCAAATCTCTAAGTGCATGGCTTTGGTTGACATGCACACAAAAACTGCAATGTACACTTTAACTGGTTTGGCATTCCTCAATGTACTAGACTTTATTTGAAAATGCCCACACAGATCAATTCCAACGTTTTCAAATACTTGGGAAGGCGTGACTCTTTCGGAGGGTAATGATGCCATTATTGGTGTCACAGTTTGACCGCGCATTCTGACACATTTTACGCAACTTCTTATTTGCTTTTTTACCTGTTGTTGTAACGCGGGAATATAAAACAACTCGCGAATAAGAGTCATAGTAAGACCTATACCGCAATGTTGATGTTCTTGATGCGTTCTGATAATTATAAGACTAGTTAAATGTGATTTACTCAAAATCATAGGATGCTTCTGTTCAAAAGGAACCTGAGAGTTTTCTAACCTCCCTTCTACTCGGAGTATTCCAGTTTCAAGTAATTGTTTTATTAAAAACTCCTTATAGACCGCAAAAAATTCGATAAAAAATAGAATGCACAAAACAAGTAAACTATTTTGTAAATATCTTATTTTTTATTAAATTATCGAATGCATTTCGGTTACAATACCATGGTGTAACCATCATCAGCGAACGCTTGATGAGCACTGGCTTGTCAAATATATGTACATGTGAGAGTCAAATAAGTCAAACATATATCAAGAGTTAAAGCTACTATGTATATGGTGTTGTCAGACGAAAGGATTGAACGATATAACAAATTAAAACTTAAAACAAATTAACAAATTAATAAATAAACAAGCAAATAAATAAATTCATAAATTAAACAAATCAACAAAAATTACAAATTGATAAAACAACAAATTAATAAATTAACAAATTTACAAAATTAGCAAAATAAATTAACAGATTAAAATTGAAACAAATAATTTATATTTTCATAATTACTTCCTTTTCACTAAGTCAAAAAGAGGCGACTCTATTGCACCATTGCATAAATTCATTAAATTGTCATTGATCGAAATAAATAAAGATTCATATGCGTCCAATTTTTGTGGGTTGTTAACATTTTTTATAATTTTTAAATTCTCTTCGATGGAATTGATCTTGTGTAGCTCCGTGTTGTCCAAATCATATACGTGTGCTGCTATGCCTGAGTGCAGCTCTTTGTTGCGGATACTTCGTAAATGTTCGGTGTAGCGAAAATGTACTGCTCGTTTCGTCTGACCGATGTATTTTTTGTCACAAGAAGAGCATTTTATTTCATAAATCCCACTGCGTTCTCTCATAGGGTTCTGGTCTTTCGTTGAGCCTAAAAGACAAGTCAATTTATTTGGGTTTGTATGAAATAAATTGACTTGTCTTTTAGGCTCAACGAAAGACCAGAACCCTATGAGAGAACGCAGTGGGATTTATGAAATAAAATGCTCTTCTTGTGACAAAAAATACATCGGTCAGACGAAACGAGCAGTACATTTTCGCTACACCGAACATTTACGAAGTATCCGCAACAAAGAGCTGCACTCAGGCATAGCAGCACACGTATATGATTTGGACAACACGGAGCTACACAAGATCAATTCCATCGAAGAGAATTTAAAAATTATAAAAAATGTCAACAACCCACAAAAATTGGACGCATATGAATCTTTATTTATTTCGATCAATGACAATTTAATGAATTTATGCAATGGTGCAATAGAGTCGCCTCTTTTTGACTTAGTGAAAAGGAAGTAATTATGAAAATATAAATTATTTGTTTCAATTTTAATCTGTTAATTTATTTTGCTAATTTTGTAAATTTGTTAATTTATTAATTTGTTGTTTTATCAATTTGTAATTTTTGTTGATTTGTTTAATTTATGAATTTATTTATTTGCTTGTTTATTTATTAATTTGTTAATTTGTTTTAAGTTTTAATTTGTTATATCGTTCAATCCTTTCGTCTGACAACACCATATACATAGTAGCTTTAACTCTTGATATATGTTTGACTTATTTGACTCTCACATGTACATATATTTGACAAGCCAGTGCTCATCAAGCGTTCGCTGATGATGGTTACACCATGGTATTGTAACCGAAATGCATTCGATAATTTAATAAAAAATAAGATATTTACAAAATAGTTTACTTGTTTTGTGCATTCTATTTTTTATCGAATTTTTTGCGGTCTATAAGGAGTTTTTAATAAAACAATTACTTGAATACCAGACCACAAAAATCGTTCGCGAGTTTAGTGATTAAAAACTAACAAATTTTCTATTCCAGTTTCAGTTTCGATAAAGGGACTGAGTGGCGAAAGCCAGTGTTTTTTCTCCACAGGCATACCCATTTGCAGTCTCTTTATTTGCTTGCCAAACAACCTATTTTGCTCATACCGAACTATAGCTAGTTCAGCTTGTTGCAGTTCTTGAACAGAGAATGGCCCAGAATGCTTGTTCCTCCACCTTAAACATCTGGCAACCGTATTAGTAAGGTGCGAAAGTGATGATGATCGTGCTATGAAATCTGTGAGAACTTCGTCCTGGGAGATTTCAACTACGAAAGAGACTGTTGTGACACCTGCGGTAATTATCGGAGTTAGTGGAAGGACGCTTTGTAGAAATGCAGGACCATGGAACCAAATTTCATGAGAAATAAACTTGTGGGGTAAAAGGCCCCGTGATGCGCAATCAGCGGGATTCTCCCGTGATCTGACGTGATGAATATCTGATGGATGAATTAATTTTCTAATGGCAGTTACTTTTCTTTGCACTAACTTATTGTCGATTGCTTTTTTACTTCGAACCCAACATAGTGCTACCTCCGAACCTGTATAAGCTTTAAACGTAATGGGAATATCTCCAAGGTTACGACGGACATCACGATAAAGTTCCGCAAGTAACATTATACTTTCCAGTTCTAGCTTTGGAATAGTACACACTCCGGTGTTTAGGGTTTCTCTCGTTTTAAGAGGGGTTACGCGGCCCTTAGCCGCAATCAACCTAATGTTGTAATTATCACCTTTTTTTATTCTACTATAGATGACAGCAGCATACCCATCTGCAGACGCGTCACTGAAACCAACTAACTCTGTAATGTCTTCGTCTGAGCTATATCCAGTCCATCTAGGGATTCTAATTGTATTAAGGCATCCCAACTTTGTCAGTATTTTTTCCAAATCGTCTCGAGAACTCTCGTCTATCTCCTCATCCCAATCATACCCTTTTTCCCATAATTTTTGAATTTCTACCCTCATTTTCATGATGACCGGCAGCAGCCAGCCAATTGGATCATACAAAGATGCTGTCAAACTAAGCAGCTTCCTCTTGGTGTACTTGATTGGAAGACAAGGCTCAATACTGTATATAAACTGATATTCCTGTGGACTGTAGTGAAGCCCCAGAACCTTAATATCCGTGGCCGCCTTTTGCATGTCCACGAATGAATCAATCCGATGTGTTCTGTTAATTGACTGTAGAATTTCTTCCCGGTTGGACGCCCACTTTGTTAATGGAAGCTTCCCTTTTTCTAACGTGTTTATAATTTTCTGAATTATTTCTTGAGCAGTCTCTACGCTAGTTGCCCCGAAGAGAAGATCGTCCATATAAAAGGCGTTCTTTATTATCCATTTCGTCTCCTCATCTGGGGCATTGTCCTCTGCAACTTGATGCAGGGTTCTGATTGCCTGCTACGGTGCGCAGTCTAACCCGTACGTAATTGTCTTGAGGAAATACTCCTCCAGTGGTTCACCTGGGCTGGCACGCCACAGAATTCGCAGTTTTCTCTGATCCTCAGGCATTAAAAGGATCTGTCGATACATTTTTGTGATATCGGCAGAGAACACATATTCAAACTTGCGAATTCTGGTCACAATATCAAAGATGTGATTCTGCAATTTGGGGCCAGTATGTATGATTTGGTTTAGACTAACGTCATTTGATGATGGACTGGACGCATTAAACACGTTTCTAAGTTTCGTCGAAGTTGCACCACGGCGAATAACACTTAAATAGGGTATGTAAAAAGTATTGCCGCTGGTATCACATTGTTGCTCCTTGGGTACGGGTGCCATATGATCTAATGACAAATATTCCCACATGAAGTTATCAGACATTTCCTTTAACTCCGAGTTTTTTGCCCATCGCCGTTCTTGACCTAGATAGCAATGTACAGCTTTGTGATATGAGTTACCTAATTTGTCGGTAACTTGACGCCATGGAGTAGGTACAACGTACTGTCCGTCCTCCGTTCGATAGTGCTTCTCCCTGTAGAGTTGCTCACAAAGTGAATTCTCCAGAGAAGCAAGCATCTTCTCGACTTAGTGGCATGTCCCAGAACGCTTGCAAACCCTGAGCAAATTCTAACAGCGATACATGGGTGGATTGATGTTTAGTTCAAGGATAATCCGATGGGCCGGACACGATCCATCCTAACTTGGTGTTCTGGCAGAGGAAATTATCCACAATTACTAATCCATCTATAAATAGTTGTGGGAGAACATTCGATCCCAGCAGAATTGGTACGTGTGAGGCAAAGTGAGTGGCGGGATCGGCTAATTTCTTATCTCCTAAACCTGATTTTAGCCTTTGGGGTGCTTGCGGAAGGCAACATTTTGTGACTCGTTTCACTACCAATGCCTTAGTAGTTATCTCGGATCCATCATCGAGGTGAATCACAACATTCACAACAGAGGACACTTTACCTGCCGAAACTCCTCCTACTCCTGACACTTCTATATTTGTCTTCATCTTAACTAAGCGTAGTTTCTGAACCAAATCTTCGGTAATATAGCAACTCTGGCTACCTTGATCCACGAGACATCGGACTGGGATTGTGCTCCCATTTTTTGCTTTGACCTTAGCAAGGGCAGTGGGAAGGACTGTTCCAGAGCTGGAAAGCGTAGTTGAATTTTCAGCGTGGTGTGCAAAACTGCCTACCTCACCGTTCTTTTCTCTTTGTGACTTGCAAGGGTGAAGCATCGTCAGATGTTGTTCCTTACAAATTTCACAATTAAGATACTTGCGCTTTTTGCAATCCTCTCCCCTCTTGTATTTATGAGACGCACAATGAATGCACAACTTATAGTGCCGCAGTAAATTCTCTTTATCATCTGAGTCGAGCAGTTTGGGACATTTTGACGCATTATGATCGGCCATGCAAATAAAACATTTCACATATTTACGCTGTTCACCCGAGGTATTAGATAGGAGAGTTATTTCTTTCTGTACTTTCTTTTTGTTACTAGAGTCATCATTCTTTACTATTCCAGAGAGACCCTCCCAGCTCGGCGTCATTATGATGTAACGATTTTCCAGGAATATGTCAACGTCGGATACTAGGACTGGGGCCTTGGGATCTTTTAACGATAAGTCAAATTCCCTACGGGTTAGTGTATCCATTTTCCTTACTAAAATAAATGCAATGAAAGGTACACCTTCGTTCGCATTGAAACCAGCTTTACGAAGATTCTGAACTACCGACCTCGTGGTGTCCAGAGCTTTGCCCAAGGTTCGATAATCCTGATCTGAGGCAAATCTAGTAAGGTCTGTATCTCCTTCTCTACAAGAGCCCGACGATTACTATATCTCCGGTTGAGAAGCTCCCAAGCCTGGGCATAATTTTCCCCGTAAACACCCAGATGCTCTATCACTCGCTTTGCATCACCCTTAAGCTTGCTCTGTAACATCATCAGACGGTCCGACCAGCCAATGTCGGACCCATCGTATACAGAATTAAAAATACAACGGAAAGATTCAAATTGGCTTATATCTCCATTGAAAGACGGTATTTCTGGCATAGGTGGGCTTGGTCGGTGTCGGTATCCCCGAGTCCCCGAACTTGGAAGGGCATCGAACACTGTCCCCCGTGGCGCACTGTCCCACTGAGGGAGACTTTGTCTGTTAATTCCTGATGATCCCCAATTGCCCCGAAATATATTGGCGTAGTTCGCCTCCCAATGTGGTGGAGTAATCTGGATCGGTGGTGCTCCGAGAACTGTGTAAGCGTTTGATGCCTGGTTGTCGACACTGTTTTTTGCTTGTACAGCGACTCGATCAGTAGCCCCAATTTGATATGAAGGTCCAGCTCTAGGAGTGGTTCTCAAATCATCGGATTCTTGTGTCCCTCCCTGACTATATCCAGCGATTATAATCCTTTGTACATGCTCTTGATCTTTCTGAGCTGGGTCTTGATCTTCCGAGATTATATCGGGATGATCGCTTTTGATTAGTTCCTTTGCCTTGGAATACACTTCCTTCATGAGTGACATCTTGTCCTCCTTAAAATAGACAAGGTCTTCTGAATAATCGGTCGCTAGAAGGATATTGTGGTTAGCGAGGAAATCCGAATAGTGTTGCTGGATTTCCTGCCATGCTGCCTCAAATTTTTCCTTCGCTCTTCTCCCCTGCCTTAGCTTTGAAAGACCCTTTGTTGCTGGGTGTCAATGATTCCCTGAACCTCCATCCTTGACATATTTTCCTACGAAATTGAATTAGCAATGAATTGGATGCAGAATTCCCAGGAATTATGTCAAACTGAAGTCCACCAACTCGACAAGACGAAAAGACAGAAACAAGGAGCACTCCTTTAAACGTAATGGTCACAACAACAACAACAACGATAAAACTACTTACGCATGAACTTTGAAGATGTGGTCTCGTAATACTCACTGACTCGGCAATTACACCAACACTTAACAAATTATAGCAGAGAGCAAGTTCCTTTAAATTTCGACGCGGCGATGATAAGACCACAACCAAGGAGCACTAAACTCCTTAAAAACACCGGAACGACAGTGACGATAACAGAAAACACGGGGCACTAAACTCCTAAAAACACCGATACGGCGGTGATGATACCACAAACAAGGAGCACTATATTCCTTGACTCGGCAGTGTCAAAAACAAAAACGGCGATAATGATACTACAAGCAAGGAGCACTATACTTCTTACCACACCGACTCGGCGGTGGCGAAAATAAACAAGGAGCACTAAACCCCTTAAAAACACTGACACGGCAGTGACGATAACAAAAATAAGGAGCACTAAACTCTAAAAAACACTGACACGGCAGTGACGATAACAAAAATAAGGAGCACTAAACTCTAAAAAACACCGACACGGCGGTGATGATACTACAAGCAAGGAGCACTATACTCCTTAATACACCGACTCGGCAGTGACGAAAAATAAACAAGGAGCACTAAACCCCTTAAAAACACTGACACGGCAGTGACGATAACAAAAACAAGGAGCACTAAACTCCATAAAACACCGACACGGCGGTGATGATACTACATACAAGGAGCACTATACTTCTTAACACACCGACTCGGCGGTGACGAAAATAAACAAAGAGCACTAAACCCCTTAAAACACTGACACGGCAGTGACGATAACAAAAACAAGGAGCACTAAACTCCATAAAACACCGACACGGCGGTGATGATACTACAAGCAAGGAGCACTATACTCCTTAACACACCGACTCGGCGGTGACGAAAATAAATAAGGAGCACTAAACCCCTTAAAACACCGACACGGCAGTGGCAATAACAAAAACAAGAAGCACTAAACTCCTCAATACACCAATACGGCGGTGATGATACCACAAGCAAGTATCACTTAAAACTCCTTAACACACAGTATCAGCCGTGATGAGAAACTAAACAAGGAGCACCAAGCTCCTGAACGCAATGACACGGTTGTGACGAAATCACTAACAAGGAGGATTTAAACTCCTTAACACACGGTGTCAGTCGTGACGAAAGATTAAACAAGGAGCAACAAGCTCCTGAACGCACTGACACGGTGACGAAATCACTAACAACGCTCGACGGACCACGTGTTTACACGAATAAACGAATAACCGAATTGGAACCTTCTCAAGATCCCACTAGCACATTGGGCTAAGCTCGCCTAAAGCTCTTGAGAGAGGTGAGCACCGACTAAAACCAACTGAAGAATATCTTCTTTAATTAAATGTTTATTCGGAACTAACTCAAATGAACAATATTCTTAACTTAAATAACTTACTAAGATTAAACAATTAATTGCACAATTACACGACAGATGTGCAGACAGAGAAAGTATTTCACTAAGGTGAAATTATACACAACAATTGCACGATTACAAAACAAACGTGCAATTTTAATATTTATGAAAACTTAACTACGCTGACATTGAGACATTATGCTTATTAAAATCTAACCATGGTGACATTGAGATATTACGTAAACAAGCGGTTGGTGAGATATTTCATGGACAGACAGACAAACAGACAAACAGACAGACAGACAGACCGACAGACCGACAGACCGACAGACCGACAGACAGACAGACTGACGGACGCATGACCGATTTCATAAGGGTTTTGTTTTTTTACAAAACCCTAAAAACGAGAAGAGTTGAGGCCCAAGAATTGACCCTTGAGGCACGCCAGCTAGGCCTGTTCGATTATTCAAAATGATCGATTATAATCGATTATTGAAAATAATCGATTATTTTCGATTAATCGATTATTTTGTGATATTGACAAAAAAAAACAAGCGAGCAATTTCATGCTATAAATCGTGAAATTTTTCCATACAAAGCTAGATTTTCAGCATTTGTTTTGTGTTTTTTTTGCAGTACCAGAAATTATGGTATCATAATAGCACGAAACTGGAAAGTAGAAGGCTTCGCCTGCAATCCGAGGGGTTTGTAGTGTACAATGTCAATAGGAGGCGAGCTGTCCTATACCAAGACCCTGCCTTTCCCAAACCAATCTTGGTAAATGAGTACCCATTTAAACAGCTCGGCCGAGCGTGCTGCTGAGAATTTATAATATATCTCTGCACAAAACACACCGTCAAGCTTTAGTGAAAGAGATAATGTTAACGATAATGTTAACTTTGGCTTTGGTTCAAAACTGAACTGTAGCGCCAGTTATTTATTTTATATTTTTAAACTAAATATATCTTATTACCGTAGGCATCATTTTGCATTGAAAGTGTGACTACAAGTTCTATTGGTGTAGCAGTAAAATCGAAACATGTGTAGCTATTCCGGAATTTTTGCAATTTTGACTTCACATACCCAATCAGCGAACCAAACTACTTCCTATTAGGCGTTCCTGCGGCAGCCGGTTCTTCGTACCGGAACGGCCCATTTTTCAACGGCCAAGAGCTGCCAAACCCCCTCGATGCAAGAAGAACTGCAGTATAGGAGCATCGCTACCACAACAACAACTTCCTATTAGGCTTTTTTTCAGCAAGATACGCCGTGTTTATGAAAAAGAGGGTGACAGTTGAAAATATCCTTTTATTTTTGATTCTTGGAAGTTCAAACTTTAGACTCGCAGTCAGCGCTACTCCCCCAACCTTATGTTAGCAATGTCAAACTTTTGTCTCCATTTCACTTATTTCTTGACTATATTCCACTTCATCGAGATGAATGTCCTTTTATCTCAACTAAAGGACTCGAGGCATTTAAAGTGTTCGAGAGCATTCGGCTCTTCACCCCGACTATTATGACGCCCATAATGCCTATATTCCACTCCATTGCAAAGAATATCCTTTTCCTACCACCAGAGGACTTGAAATGCCATTTACACTACTTCAGCGCATTCGCCTCTTCAGCACGATTACTGTGACACCCATCTTGCCTAAATTCCATTTCATTGCCAAGAATGGCCTTTCCCACCACCAAAGGACTCGAAATGCAATTTACACTACTCTAAAGCATTCGCCTTTTCACCCGGATTCCCATAACACCCATCTTGCAACCATTGCCAAGAATGTCCTTTTCCCACCACCAAAGGACTCGAAATGCAATTTACACTACTCCAGCGCATTTGCCTCTTCACCCCGATTTCCATGACACCCATCTTGCCTATATTCAACTCCATTACCAAGAATGTCCTTTTCCTACCACCACAGGACTCGAAATGCAATTTACATTACTCCAGCGCATTCGCCTCTTCAGCACAATTCCTGTGACACCCATCTTGCCTACATTCCACTCCATTGCCATGAATAATCCTTTTCGTCCCACCAAAGGACTCGAAATGCAATTTACACTACTCCAGAGCATTTGCCTCTTCACCCCGATTCTCATGACACTCATATTGCCTATATTCCACTCCATTACAAAGAATGTCTTTTTCCCACCAGTAAAGGACTCGAAGTGCTATTTACATTACTCCAGCGCATTCGCCTCTTCAGCATAATTCCTATGACACCCATCTTGCCTATATTCCATTCCATTGCCAAGAAAGTCATTTTCCCACCACCAAAGGACTCGAAATGCAATTTACACTACTCCAGCGCATTCGCCTCTTCAGCACAATTCCTGTGACACCCACCTTGCCTATATTCCACTCCATTGTCAAAAATGTCCTTTCCCCACCACCAAAAGACTCGAAATGCAATTTACACTACTCTAAAGCATTCGCCTTTTCACCCGGATTCCCATAAGACCCATCTTGCAACCATTGCCAAGAATGTCCTTTTCCCACCACCAAAGGACTCGAAATGCAATTTACACTACTCCAGCGCATTTGCCTCTTCACCCCGATTTCCATGACACCCATCTTGCCTATATTCAACTCCATTACCAAGAATGTCCTTTTCCTACCACCACAGGACTCGAAATGCAATTTACATTACTCCAGCGCATTCGCCTCTTCAGCACAATTCCTGTGACACCCATCTTGCCTATATTTCGCTCCATTGCTAAGAATGTCCTTTTCCCACCACCAAAGGACTCGAAATGCAATTTGCATTACTCCAGCGCATTCGCCTCTTCAGCACAATTGCTGTGACACCCATCTTGCCTATATTCCACTCTATTGCCAAGAATGTCCTTTTCCCACCACCAGAGGACTGGAAATGCAATTTACACTACTCCAGAGCATTCGCCACTTCTCCAAGATTCCTATGACACCCATCTTGCCTATATTCCACTCCATTGGCAACAATGTCCTTTTCCTTACCAAAGGACGTAAAAGGCCATCATCAGTAGTCTAGCACATTACTATGAAGACGTATATTCGCCTCACGTACATTCAAAGATCCTTCATAGCCACAACCTGCGCGTCATACATCATTTCCATTCAAATGTTCTACATTTCATCGCTAACGCAAAAAAAATACACTGTCAAAAAAGATAAATTGCCAATAAAAGATACATTTGCTACATCATTGGCTGCCTTGCTCAATAATCCTCTCGCCAAAATACTCTGTACCTTTATTCGGAAAAATACGATTAATCGGATTTGTATATGATCATAATCGATTATAATCGATTAATCGAAAAAATATGATTAATCGTATCCGTATATGATCATAATCGATTAATCGATTAATCGAAAAAATACGATTAATCGTATCCGTATATGATCATAATCGATTATGATCATTTCGATTAATCGTATTCTTTCGATTATTCGAAATAATCCATTAATCAATAATCAGAAATAATCGATTATCATACGATTAATCGATTAATCGCACAGGACTACGACAGACGATAGATAGTCCGATTTCCACCAAATTCGGGAATGTGTAACGAAAGATAGTATTGAACACTACGAAATTTGACAAGGATATCTATGGATAATGTGATTTGGTTAAAGATACTGTTAAATAGTGTGAAATTTGAGAAAGTGATCTTTTGAAAGAAAAATGTTTTTCTACAAAAATGGACTTTTGGACCGGTCGTTCCTATGGCAGCCATATGACGTAGTGGTCCGATTTCATTGGTTCCGAAATTTTTGCAATAGAAAGAAGGCTCTATGCAAAATTTCATCTTGATAGCTTCAAAACTTAGAGACTAGTTTAGACAGACAGACGGACAAAGCTTAATTGACTCGCCTCGTCCTACTGACCAAGAATATATGTAGTTTATACGGTCGGAAAAGCTTCCTGCTGTGTGTTGAACTTCATGACAAAGTTAATATACCCTATCACATTCGTGAAGGGTATAAAAAATCAGTTTTAAAGAGATGGAGGTTCATATCTTTTGTTCGATCATTAGACTAACTAACATTATTCATTAAACATTTATCCATTAAACATTTATTCATTAAACAATCAGCAACTCTTAATGCCCTCACAATTTGCTCAGAATTGTTCACGGATGGGTCAACAGCAGGGTGTTGGTGTAGGTGTCTTTGGACCAAATTCTAGGATTTCGATCGCAATGGGAATCTCGCCCAACATTTTCAAGCTGAGAGTCATACCATTCAAAAGGGATTTCGCGACGCGCACAATCCTATCTACTCAGATCGCCAAGCAACTATAAAAGCGCTCTCTTCGCATAAGGTTCCTTCAAGGCTGGTAAAGAAGTGTTGCTGAGTCCCGCGAGTGTTGGCAATCAAAAACCGAGTTTTGTTGTGTTGGACCACCAGCAAACAGTTATCAGCCAATCGCTTTAATGGACTAGAGCCTTACTGTGGCTTGGGAGCCTCGGCTAAATGGCAAATCAGAGACAAACACATTTTGCACGAATGTCCCGCCATCGCGCATTATAGGATGTCGCTCCTCGGGCAGGCTACTATCTTAATAGGGTGAACGATCCTTTGACAAATTGTTGGGCTACGGCCCAATAGACCTCTCTATCGTCGCAGTGCCCACCCGCTGGGTCAGTAGCCCGACTTATTTTTTGCTATATAACAATTCAAATCTTAGTGGAATATTTGACAATGCTGGACGTAAAGCAAGAATCTTCAACATTTTTCAGCGCTGAACGATATTTGGATTTAATAAAGGCTGAAAAAGTTACTCGTATTTTACTTAAGTATGTAGTACTAAGTGGCAAACGAACATTTAACACCATTTCTGAAATGGCGAGAATTCACTTCTAGAAAAACTCAGAATAACAAATTAACGATTTTAGTGGAAACTCAAGTCTTAAGTTTCAGTCACTAGTAGCTCAGCAATGCGCAATGCATTTGGTCGACTGGTAGCTCAGTACGTAGAGGCATCCGTCTCTTGTCTGACTACTGGCGTCTCGGGTACGAATCTTGTCCATGATGACGTTCATGACCATGGATGTAATAAGCCACAGCATCTCTCGGTTTAGATCTTAGCAAACATAATTTCAGGTGGCTTATGGTCTGTAACAAGTTCGAATTATCTGCCAAACATGTAGTAATGGAAGCGTTCGACGGCCCAAACCAATGCGAAAGCTTCTTTTTCAATCTGAGCGTATCTTCTTTCAACGTTAGGCGTGTTTTTTGGAAATCTATCGCGTGTAGGGTAAAATAACACACGCGTTACACCAACAACATTAACCGGGATAACTTTTTTGGGCCGCTGCCCTACACGCTGTAACGCCTCAATATATTCCACATGCATGACACATTGATAGATCTGGTGTCGTGTAGAACGTAATATGTCGATGTTGGCACGCTTGTGTTTCTGTCACTCAGCCAAATTCATTGGTAAACTAATATTACGTCTTGCTCTGATGCGCCCATGCCTATTATTAAATAATACATTTTTAATAGGATTAATGCAAATATCAATGGAACAAAAAAAAAGGAAAAAAAAGATAAGAATTTGCTGGGGATCGAACCCGCGACCCATTTGGATAGAGTTGCACTTGTAGCTGCCACTGATAAATAACTCGTTTACATGATGTTTGTTAAGGTAGAGCGGTACGCCTAGTTTAAAAATGTCCGCTGTCGCAATGAATAAACGATCCGACAAACTGATATTTCATTGGAATTTGTAATTTATTTCCACCACATATGAGGCGCACCACTTGACGTCAGTATAGACAACTTCACGATTCGGAATTTAACCTGGATGCCGCCCCTAGAGCGGTTTTTGACCAGCCCTCACCGATGCAGCCGTCTTCAAAGCTTCATCTGTCCCTAGGAACTATCTAATTTCAGCAACGGGTATCCAAATCTCAACAAATTTGATGAGAAAAAGCCTGGCGAAAGTTGGCTTACTTACGTGGAAGCCAGTCGGTAAGCCAGACTTTCCGTTAAAACATTAGGCTTAAACGTTTGAAATGGTCTCAGGAGCACTTCACATAGATTTGGAAGATGGAGAACTTTCTTCTTCCTGGCCCTTTCATACCACTCTGCGGCTTCGCGTTGCTCTGCTTGTGGTGTTGGCGCTTCGCCCATTCTGGCGGTATAATCTCAGCTTCCTTCTGCAGGCAGCTCGGTCGTGGATCGTATCATCGCCCAGATTAACGCGTTGTTGTTGCTTGTTCATCTGATCGATCCACGTGTGCTTCCGTCTTCCTCGGGGTTTGGGTCCAGCAAATGGAACATTCGTTGATGTTGCCCTCATGATAGGGTTCTCAGGCGGATGCCTTAGAACATGGCAATATCAAGCCATACGACGACTTTCGAGCTTTTCAGTAATCGGTTGTTCAAAAAACAAGCTGCCTCGGATGTAGGTATTTTTGATATGATCCTTTTTGGTCACACCGGCTGATATCCGCAGCATTTTCATCTCAGTCATTTTACTTTCATATATCTTGTATATAGTCCAGCATTCAGCATAAATGAGTGCGGGACGTACGACCGTTTTGTACAACTTACCCTTAAGTTTTCGTGGCATCTTCTTGTCACAGAAAACTCCAGAGCTTTCTCGCCACTTCATCCAACCGACACTGATGCGATGTTTGATGTTATCATCGCCGGTAGCTTCCTTGTTGACCATCAAAGCCCAGGTATTTGAACCTTGTACAGGACTTCAGCTGCTCTCCTTTAATGAAGATATCTGGTATCGGTCTCTCTGGATCTGAGAAAGAACAGCAAAGATACTCTGTCTTTGGTATGCTAATCCTCAGTCCAGTATTTTACACCACTTGATCAGCGCAGCCTGCAAAGCAACGATGTCTTTGCTACCCAGGACAAGGTCATCGGCGAAGAGAAGGGATATTTTCAGGCCGTCAGAAATGAGTGTTAATAAATAAAGCATGATGATGTTGAAGAGCAAGGGACTTAATACAATGCCTTGGTGAACTCCGACTTTAACTGGAAATTCTTCAGACTCACCAGCTGTGCATCTAGCTTTAGTGGTTGCCCTATCATACATGTCTTGTATCATCTTGGCATATGCCAGATCACGAGCAACTCTGTCGAAGGCTTTTTCAAAATCGATGAACACAAAGTGCAAGTTCGTCCATGCATCACGTAACACGTATGCACTGAATAGCATCGACTGTGGACCGAGCCTCTACAATGCCGCATTGATTGTCGTCAATCCGTACAATCTTTTTCAATCGATTGCAGACAACTCGCTCGTAAGTCTTCAATGTGTGAGATGTTAACTTGATTGCCCTAAAGTTGTTCAGCTTGTGTGAGTCACCCTTGTTCTTCTTATAAAACGGGAGAAGGAACCTTTTTCTGAAAGCGTCAGGCATCGGTTGCCCTCTTTTAATTATGTTGAAAAGAAAAGTGGACCATCTAAGCCTGACATGATTCATCTTCAACCAAAATTCCAAGGGTATTTTGTCCGGTCCGACTGCCTTTCTGCGTTTCATCTGCATCATTGCCTTCATCACCTCCTTCACTGAAAAATCGGCGATATCAGTGGTGTTTTTCTTCACAGCTTGAAAAGCTTCTCACGAAAATTTTTCGTTCAAAAGTTCGTCAAAGTACTCACGCATTCTGCTACAGATTGCTGTGTCTTCAACCAGTAGCACTCCTTGTGAGTCTTCAACGTACTTTGGCGCCTGAATTTCTCGAGCGTTTCTTCTCCTTTAGGCTGCGACCTTACAAATCCTGGCATTCTCTTTAGGTTTCTCGTGCAATGACGATCTCTTATCCGCATTCAGATGGAAGATGGAGAACACTGCAATAATTCCGGGATAGTTAAAATTTAAGCAACATATTGGCGGCGGAGGATTTTTTGTCCGGCGAAAATTTTTAGGAAAGCCAATGGCTGTGAATGCATAACTCACAAGGCTCTAATTAATTTTCCAGTATTTGCAAGTAAACTGCTGCTGCTACTTTTGAGCTGGGAAAGCATATTCCACCACCTTCGTGACGAAAAAAGTCCCCACACCTTAAACCATTCAGATTTCGGAGGGAATCTTCGAAGGCATTTACCGCTGATTTTTTCTAGAGGTTTCCGCCGCACGCAGATTCATCAGTCGCAAACATGTTGCTCAAAAAAGGACTTTCAAAAAAATATGGCAAACACATCTTCTGAGTTCATATCACATGGTCCGGAGCCCATTTGAAACATTTTAGCCTGATTTTTTAACGGGAAGTCTGGCTAATAGACTGATTCCAATGCAAGTAAGCCAGCTTTTACAACCTTTTTTTCCCAACAAACTTGATCAGATTTGCAACACATCGCTAGAACTAGGTCGTTCCTAAAGTCAGATTAAGTTTTGAACCAGTTCGGATGGCTTTGTAACGGTAAGAAGCGAATCTACAAAGTGGTTAGTTTTTTCCTGATCGTTTAAAGCATTTCTTACGCTCGGTGGTATCCGTTTCCCGAAATTTCTTCGAGTATCATTGCACATTACACAACACCACCCAGCAGGGCCGTGCTAAGGGGGGGGGGGGCGAAGGGGGCGGCCGCCCTGCGCGCCGTCAGCTAGGGGCGCCGAGAGCGATAGCACAAAAATGAAAATTTAGTAATAATACTAAACTAAATAAGCAATTTAAAATATTTTATTGAATTAACACCACTACGCATTTTTTTTAACTGGTGAACAATCCTTGATGATAAATGAATTGACTATTCAAGCAACACACTTTGCCCGAAAATACACTCCAGGCTTGAATAGAAACAACGACAATGAGACTGGTTTTACTCAAAATCTCCAGTGCTTTATTTTAGAGAGTAATACCATAGATAAACAGACTACATAGATGTCCATTCTACGCCAAAAATCGGGGCCACTTATTTCAGACGCTGTCGCCTAATGTACGCCTGATGTCACCATTACAAAAGGAAGGATACACGGATAACCGCATAAGAGATGGCTCTCTCGCAACGCATTTGAAGAGATCTGAAATGTTTATACCCTAGACTTATAGTATAGGGTATATTGTTTTTGTCACGACGAAAATATGTAACACCTTAAAGGAGGCTCCGGAGGTATAACAATGTATATATATAAATGATCAGGGTCACCTCCTGATTCGATTTAGCCATGTATGTCTGTCTGTCTGTCTGTCTGTCCGTCTGTCCGTCTGTCTGTCTGTCTGTCCGTTCGCACGATAACTTTCGATAAAATGAAGCTAGAGCCTTGAAATTTTGGTCAAATGTTGGTAGTATGATCTAGTTGGATGGTATTGAAATTGGGCATGATCAGGCCAAGAGAACGCCTACCTCCCCTACATATGTAAAATAATTAAATGTAACTATAACTCCCGATTAAAAAATCAAAGCTCTAGCTTTGGTATATTGCTAGTTAGGGTATTCTTATACTCTCCTGGGAAAATAAGATCGATCAGTTGAAAACTAACGGTAATTTTCTTACAAAAAGCCCCGAACTACCCTACTTTTCAGGTTTTTTGTCTATAACTCTTGAACCAATTAACGTAGACATCTGATTTTTGGCATGTCACCCTGAGGGAAGAAGCTGCTTAAGGTTCTGTAAGTTGGGCATAATCAGATCAAAGGAACACCTACCTCCCCAACAAATTTCAAAAAATTAAATATTCCTTTAATTGCGATAACTTTCGATAGAATGATACTACCGAGTCCAAAATTTGGTGGAATGTTGCTAGTAAGACCTACTTTAACTTTTGATAGAATGAAGCCAGTGACTTGAAATTTTGGTCAAATATTTGAAGTGAGATTGAGTTAATTGGCATTAAAGATGGGTAAGATCCGACCTAAGGAACCCCTACCTCCCCTAGAAATGAAACTTAAAATAAGCGATAACTTACGACAAAATAAAGCTAGCGACTTGAAATTGTGGTCAAATGTTTGTAGTAAGATCCAGTTGGCTAATATTGAAAATACGCAAAATCCGACCAACGAAACCCCTACTTTCCCTACAAATGAAACTTGAAATAAGCGATAACTTTCGATAGAGTGAAGCTGGAGACTTGGTATTTTTTTTTAAATGTTTGTAATGTGATCTAATTAGTTGGTGGCAATGATGGGCAATATCCGACCCAAGGAACCCCTACCTCCCCTACAAGTGAAATTTCAAATAAGCAATAACTTTCTATACAATGAAGCTAGCGACTTGAAAAATTCTCCAAATATTTGTAGAATGGGTTAGTTAGTTAATTGATTTTGAGAATGGTCAAGATCCTACTGAATGAGTGCCAACCTCCCCTATGAACTGGCCATATAGGAGACCCATTCTTAATGCATATGGTCGTTGCCAATTGGTACTTTTGGTATCTCCACTAGGTCTGTACAAGTCTAGGGTATATACGCTTCGGACTCCGGGCCTGGTCTTGCTTTGAGATGTGCATTCATTCCACCACAGGAGGTGTACCGTGTATTATTTGCATTTCTTAACTTTGTTCTTAGGAGGGTATCAATAGGCGCGTTCTTTTGCGTATCTATCGCGTATAGAGTAGGGCATTACACAAACAACAAGTCACTTGTCGTTTGTTTAATGCGTGTTTGGTATCGTACAGTACACCACATAGATACGCAAAAAAATGCGCCTAATACTAAGTAGATACATTGAATATGAGTATGAATTATCACTTGAAAAATTAGATGGAAGATCGAAAAACGTTTGTTTAATATTTGATGAAATTAAAATTAAAAAAGATTTAAGATACAATGTCCAGCATGACAAAATTGACGCTTATGTAGACTATGGTTTTGGAGAGGTTCAACGGTGGCCCAAACTCGCGAATTAAGTTATGGTTCGAAATAATTTTCTGAAATACGATTTGAACATCGAAAATGAAGGAGTAGCTAAATGGATTGTTTTGCAAGAACTTTTAATCTAGATCAAAAGTCATCAACAAGTGTATGTCCGATACTTTCATATTTAACCCAATTCCTTTGAGAAAATGAAGGTGAAATATGCTGTGCAAATGTTAAGTGGTAGTACTGCTGCAAGTATGAGGACCATGAATGAACTGGGGAAGTTTAGTGAACACGTCGCGGTTAATGTGTATCCAACAATATAATTGTTGGAACTTTTAAATAACGTTTTCGATTGTTGTAATAGGCAAATGAGGTACACGAGCAACCCTTACACATGTGCAATATCATCCGATAATCAAATAAAAAAAAAGTTAATAGAGGCAAAGTCACATTTAGCAAGATGTAATTTTATAGAAACAAGAAAATGTGTCAGAATTAATTGTATTTAGAATTTTTTAACAAAAACTATGCAAAGAATTTTAGATCCGAAATTTTTATAAGCCCTTCACACGGTTCGGAATATTTATGTACTAGTAAAGTAAACACTGATCCTGTAGAGAATCTTTTTAGTAAAATTAGTTATAAACAAAATGTGCCTTTATTATCTGAATTTAACGATTTTCTAGCGCGGATAGTGTCGGTTAAATTTATTAATTCTTCCGTTTTCGAAAATTGTGAAGAAGATACTGAACAATTTTTAGATTTAGACTGGGAAGCTATTTTGGATGAAACTTTAAACACCGGAGAATCTTCAACTGAACTTGAAAATGCAGAAATTATTTTGGAGACCAGTGGGGATTGCGGTGGTTCCAGCGAAACAACTACACCACAACATACTGACCAAGTCGGAGGCATCATCATCGCCGATACAAACTTACATAAAGATTTTGCAACATTATCAGATAAATGCATTAGCATACTATTGTGGTTATGTAATTAATCAAAGGATTAGGATTAACAGACTGGATGTTATTATTTATTTTATATTGGTTGATGGTTGCTTTCTATCCACTTTCCCCCTCTCTTCCCTTTCGTTGATATTATTACAAACAACTTTCTCAAATACTGTTATTAAAATGAATAATTCTTTCACTTTACTTTCTTTATTAAGTTTGTCACTACCTGTTTTCCATTACCTCTACTATTTTTATTAATTTATTTTATGATAAATTCCTCTTTTTTAAATATTATGATTATAATCCATGCCTAATGAATGAAAGAAATAAGAAAGCCTTTTAAAGCAATCCACATAAGTGCATACCTCGATCGGGAGTCCACACGAACAGTAATTGTTCGAACTTAATGAGTCTGTGAATAGTATTGTTCATAAACTTCACAATCCTCGGTCTGTTCCTAAGGCCGGCCGCATCTTGCGACGTAGGCAGGGCAGCGCGCACATGGCATTGTTGTTGTAAAATCAGATTTTAACTATTGTTACAACAACAATGCCATGTGCGCGCTGCGCTGCGCTGACCTGCCTACGTCCAAGATGCGGCCGGCCTAAGATCGGTACACCGCAGGAGAGACGCAAACCGCAACAAACACGAGATTCATAAAAGATGCAAATTGTCGACTCAAAGAGTCTTACTACGTACATACGTGCCATTGTTTTTCAATTGCAACTAGTGACGCTCACGCTTCATTCGCTCTCACGCACACATGTCTGCGTGGTTAACTCGAAATTTTCGTAGATATCATTTCATAGACGCGATATTTTGTTCCAGAATAGACATCTATGTAGTCTGTTTATCAATGGTAATACTAAGTTTCCATTATGAAAGACTACATTGCTGCTCACTCCTTTTGGGCCAATATGAGGGCGATTGGGTTAACAACAGTTGTGTTTCACTTAACTTAAAGTAGAATTGATGTATCGATAAATTGCACGTTCAAAATTGGGCCACTTAAAGAGGACCACTAGTAAATTTCTGCTTTCGCATCATAAGAAAGATACCTGTAGTATACAATATTTTCGTTACAATTGATCCTTCCTCCTGTATTGAAAACTGCGTCAAAAGTTTCATTCGACTTGGATCGATTTATACGGATTAAACATCATTTAGTGAAAGTTCACACAGAGCATCTTGGATATCCTCAATTAGCGGTTTTTCGTCCTCGAACCGCATGCTTTCTTTATCCTTTTTCGACCAAATTCGTCCTTAAAAATTCTTCAACATAATGAACAAAAGTTTGACGACCAAATTATTGTTGAATTGCGAGTGTAAGGGTGATTATTGTTCAATAAAAGGGGTATTCGAAATATTTAATGTTTGGCAAAAATGTTCAAGTAGCTTAGAAAATTATTGCGAACCATTCAATATTTTGCCACTGAAATTTTCGAGTGGTGCTGGTTGGCAGAGTTCTTACTCGATTGTATTGATGTGAGTATGAAATCTGTTGTGTATGTTTTTTGTGGTTGTTGGCGCATGCATTTGAACAAAATATTGAACATCATTTGCAATAGTGTGATTGATCTTCAAATTTTTGTTTTGTTTTGTTTGTGACCAAAAACATTCTGGAGTTTTGGAAAAATACTCATATGCTCCATATCCTATGTTACGATTTTGTTGTCATTTTGTACGCAGTATCTAGGAAGAAGCCCCCCAAAACATGAGCAACTGCTGGGCTTCCAAAATTAGAGGATGCGGTCAGTTGACCAAGATAATGGGAGGATAATAATCCATATGGCCAAGGGCTGTAGCAACTCTATGATGATGAGTTTCTTCGGATGAAAAGGAAGGTAATATCTATGGTCCGAACGGATTTAGCTACTCTATCCGGTATTTGCCAACGGATTAGCGGTTTTTTGTGAGTCCTTACAGGAGAGAGTTGCGTCAGTTCCAGTCTCTAATTAATTAATTAATTAATTGATTAATTAATTTATTTTCTCGGGCCAAAACCCAAATATTAGTATTGTTTTTTTTTAAACCAAATTGGACCTTCTGGCTTATTACGGTATTATCATTCACTGAATGATTTTCATATAAAAAGCTTTCAATATTTATAGGCAAAATACACATAATTTGCTAATACCTGACCCATTAAAACATTGGCACTATAACGACTTCCATGAATTTTTCGAAAAAGGGAATAAAATGGTTTGAGCACCTTTCTATCCCCAGCACTTGGGGGCACCATATTAAGTTTTCGCCCCAGGCGCCAAATTTCCTTCGCACGGCACTGCCACCCAGTCTTTCACTTGTTTCGAAAATAGTTCGATTGTCTCGCGCCAAACCCAAAATACTACTTTTATTTTTCGCACCAAATTTTTCCAATTTTTTTGGTGGTAAAAGGATCTGATAAGATTTTAATGATAGTATGTGGAGAACCATGTATGATTGAAATGCTCGGGGACATGGATGCTATTGCATCCGGCATAATATTAGGCGTGTTTTTTTTTGGGAATTTATCGCGTGTATGGTAAAATAACACACGCATTACACCAACAACATTAACCTGGATAGCTTAGTAGGGTGGCTGCCCTAACCGCTATAACCCCTCAATAAATTCCACATGCATGACACACAGATGGCTCTGGCGTCATGTAGAACGTAATATGTCGATGTTGGCGCGCTTGTGTTTCTGTCACTCAGCCAAATTCATTGGTAAACTAATACGTCTTGTTTTGAGGGGCCCATGTCTATTATTAAATAATACATTTTCAATAGGATTACTAAAAATATCAATGGAACAAAAAATGAAACCGGAAAATAGAGGGCTACGCCCGCAATCCGAGGGTTTTGTAGTGTCCCATGCCAATAGGAGATGAACTGTCCTACTTTTGGAGATGCTAAACCATTCATGTTAAGACAATATTGCAAATTGTAAGTTTGCATAAAAAATATTGAAAATAAATTGTTTGAATAATTTTAGAGAATAGAGTCAGCGACGAGCAAACCCCCCCCCCCCCCCCCCCCCCCCCCCTCCTTCCCACTTCCACTCCTCCTACCTCTTCTACCAATCGTTACCCTTTTGAAAATGGTTAACTCCAATTCGCTCTACGGAAAACAATATGCAAGTATGTTGTACTCGTAGTACTAGTATGTAGTACAAGAGACCTGTTATGTGCATTTTTTGTATGGATGATATCAAAATGACCAAATCTAAATGAATGTAAAATACTACAATTAAATATTACGTGATTATTACGAAATTTGGAGATATTATTGCACATGGTTTTGATTATCGTCGGCCATCAATACTTTCGACCTCGGATGAGTTTGAGAAATGCAGGGGTGTGCTAACTGTAACTATAGAAATATACCATTATTAACCTATTTTGAGAAGTTATCAAAATTCCATATTTTTTTTGTTTTCTGTGCTAGTTGAAAGCCATCTTCCTGTATGTTTTCATATTTCAAAGTGTAACGGTCTCGAAATTGTAAGGGGGGGGGGGGGGACAAATGCCTCTTTTCCCCTTTCTTCGAATTTTATGAAGTCGCCAAAAATGGGATGTACTCTGTAGTACCTTTCTCATGATACCCCACTTGCCTATATCAGATGAAAAAAAAATGTTGACTTTAATTTCCCCTCAATGGGAACCTCCCTTAAAGCAGCAAACCACCTACCTCCCCCCTTAAACTTCTCTCTCCTACCACTCCTATACCACCAATCTCCACCCTTTCAGAAATGGTTAACTCCAATTCATTTTACGAAAAACAATAAACAATATTCAAGTATGCAGTACTAGTATGTAACCGGTTATGTGCATTTTTTGTATGAATGACATCAAAATCTCAAAATTTAAATGAATGTACTATTATTAAATATTACGTGATTGTTATGAAACTTGGAGGTATTATTGCCTATGATGTTGGTTATCATTGGCCATCAATATTTTTATCCTCGGGTGTGCGTAAGGGGTGCAGGGGTGTGCTAACTGCAACTATAGAAATGTACTATTATTAACCTTTTCTGATAAAATTTCAAAATTTTAGAAATCTAGGTTTTCTACGCTAGTAAAATGGCGCTTTTCTGCAAATTTTCATATTTCTAAGTATAACGGTCTCGAAATGCAAGGGGGGTGGGACAAACTCGGATGACATATTTTCCCCTCTCCCTCTTCTCCCATTTCTTCAAATTTGAAAAAATTCCAAAAATGGAATGTACTCGACGGTACCTTTCTTATGATACCCTACTTGTCTGTACCAAACGAAAAAAAAATTTCGACCTTCATTTCCCCTCTATGGGGACCTCCCCTTAAAGTTGACCTATTACGACGATTCGCTTTCTCCGGCGAATTATAGTAATTCTACACATTCGCACAAAATTTCATGTATTGTAGGTTCAGCCGTTCGTGAGATATTCCATGGACAGACAGACAGACGGACAGACAGACATTTGACCGATTTCATAAGGGTTTTGTATTTACTACAAAACCCTAAAAAGGAAAAAAAAGATGAGAATTTGCTGGGGAGGTGCACTTGTAGCTGTCACTGATAAATAACTCGTTTGAATGATGTTTGTTAAGTTAGAGCGGTACGCCAAGTTTATAAATGTCCGCTGTCGAATTAAATAAACGATCCGACAATCAAACTGATTTTTCATTGGAACTTGTAATTTATTTCCACCACATATGGGGCGCACCACTCGACGTCAGTGTAGACGACTTCACAATTCGGAATTTAGCCTGGATGCTGCCCTAGTGGGTTTTTTGCGCAATCAGGGCAGGGACCCTACACGGTTACGCAAAAAAACACGCCTATTGTAATACGAAAACGAAAAGTTAAACATGATTATATTAACTGGGAATATAGAGTAGAACAAGTTCGATTGTATTTATACCCTAGACTTTTAGTATAGGGTATATTGTTTTTGTCACGACAGAAATAAAGGAGGCTCCGGAGGTATTGCAATATATATATATAAATGATCAGGGTCACCTCCTGATTCGATTTAGCCATGTCTGTCTGTCTGTCTGTCTGTCCGTCTGTCCGTCTGTCTGCCCGTTCGCATGATAACTTTCGAAAGAATGAAGCTAGAGACTTGAAATTTTGGTCAAATGTTGAAAGTATAATCTAGTTGGTTGGTATTGAAAATGGACATGATCAGGCCAAGAGAACGCCTACCTCCCCTATATATGTAAAATAATTAAATGTATCTATAACTCCCGATTAAATAAACATTAAAAGCTCTAGCTTTAGGAGATTGCTTGTGAGGATCATGTTCTACTCCCCTGAAAAAATAAAACCAATCAGTGGAAAACGAACGGTAATTTCCTTACAAAGAGCCCCGTACTACCCTGCTTTTAGGGTTTTTTGTCTATAACTCTTGAACCAATTGACGTAGACACCTGATTTTTGGAATGTAACCCTGGGGTAAGAAGATGCTTAAGTTCTAGTAAGTTAGGCATAATCGGATAAAAGGAACGCCTACCTCCCCTACAAATTTCAAAAAATTAAATATTATTTTAATTACGATAACTTTCGATAGAATGACACTAGCGAGTTGAAATTTTGGCAAAATGTTGCTAGTAGGATCTACTTGGTTGGTATTTAAAATGGGTTAGATCCGATCTAAGGAACCCTTACCTCCCCTACAAATGAAACTTAAAATAAGCAATAGCTTACGACAAAATAATGCTAGTGACTTAAAATTTTGGTTAAATGTTCGTAATAGGATCCAGTTGGCTAATGTTGAAAATATGTAATATCCGACCAGCGAAACCCCTACTTCCCCTACAAATAAAAATTCTAATAAGCGATAACTTTCAGGAGGATCTTGACCATTATCAAAATCAATTAACTAACCCATTCTACAAAGATTTGTCGAATTTTTCAAGTCGCTAGCTTCATTCTATCGAAAGTTATTGATTATTTTAAGTTTTACTGTAGAGGAGGTAGAGGTTCCTTGGGTCGGACCTAGCTCATTATTGCCACCAACAAATAAGATCATGCTACAAACATTTAAACAAAATTTCAAGTCTCTAGCTTCACTCTATCGAAAGTTATCGCTTATTTGAAGTTTCATTTGTAGGGGAAGTAGGGGTTTCGTTGGTAGGATTTTACATATTTTCAATATAAGCCAACTGAATCCTATTACAAACATTTGACCAAAACTTTAAGTCGGTAGCATTATTTTGTCGTGAATTATCGCTTATTTTAATTTTCATTTCTAGGGGAGATAGGGGTTCCTTAGGTCGGATCTAACCCATCTTGAATACCGACTAACCCGATCTCACTTCAAACATTTGACCAAAACTTCAAGTCGCTGGCTTGATTTTGTCAAAAGTTATCACTTATTTGAAGTTGCATTTGTAGGGGAGGTAGGGGTTGCTTGGGTGGGATCTTACCCATTTTCAATGCCAACCTGGAAGATCTTACTAGCAACATTTTGTCAAATTTTCAACTCGCTAGTGTCATTCTATCGAAAGTTATCGTAATTAAAAGAATATTTAATTTTATGAAATTTGTAGGAAAGGTAGGCGTTCCTTTAATTCGATTATGGCCAACTTACTAGAACTCAAGCAGCTTCTTACCCCAGGGTTACATGCCAAAAATCAGGTGCCTACGTCAATTGGTTCAAGAGTTATAGACAAAAAACCCGAAAAGTAGGGTAGTACGGAGCTCTTTGTAAGAAAATTACCGTTAGTTTTCAACTGTTCGATTTTGTTTTTCCAGGAGGGTAGAAGATTATCCTCACGAGTAATCTACCAAAGCTAAAACTTTTCATGTTTATTTAATCGGGAGTTATAGATACATTTAATTATATTACATATACAGGGTTATTGGTTAAGTCAACCTATTCCTTGTAACACGTTATAATATGGTCAAAATGCAACAAAATGAGGCCATAAATGTTAGACCGATTTTCAATGGTCACTGAGATATTTGAATTTTTAGATTTTTTTGAAATAACCTGGAATTTTGCCATTTAAAGTAAAGATAAAAATGAAACCGGAATATAGAGGGCTACGCCCGCAATTCGAGGGTTTTGTAGCAAGAGCTTATTTTGGCATGTAAATACTGGCTCCCTGTTCTTCTTGGTACCCCTCAGCTGAATAAAAACACCATAATCAAATGTTTTACCCATGATATAGTATCTTATTTTACATGCCAATTCACAAAAAGACTGCATCTGTCACCTCTCAAAGTAATAGTTTTAATACGAGAAGCTGTAGATAGATAGATAGATAGATATGTATGTATACGAGATAAACTGTCCCACTCTTCGAGATGCTTAACCATTCATATTAAGACGACATTGCAAATTGCAAACTTGTGTAACGGCTTCGAAATTCAGGGCGGCTGTGACAAATTACGGTCTAATATTTTTTCCTCCTCCACTGTTCCCCTTTCTACAAATCTCAAGAAAATGCCAAAAATGGAATGTACTCAACATTACCTTTCTCACGACACCCCACTTGGCTATACCAGTGGATAAAAAAAACTTACCTTAATTTCGCCTCTATGTGGACCACCCCCGCCCCCCCCCTCCTCTTAAAGTTGGCCAATTACAACACAACGCTATCTCCAGCAAATTATAGCATTTCTACACATTCTCGCCGAATTATGTGTGCAGCTTCAGCCGTTGGTAAGATATTCTATGAACAGACGGGTATTTGACCGATTTTGTAAGATTTAAGACACAAAATCCTAAAAAAATTAACTGTGTGAATAGTTATTGTTAGGATCACCAATCACCAATCTTCACCCTTCCAAAGTTGGTTCATTAAATACTGCAAATCGCACTACGAAAAACAACATGTAAGTAGTACACGCATATCTGTGCGTGAGGCCGGTAGGTGTATTTTTTGTATGGATAGTGTCAAAATGCATAACTTTAAGTCAATGTACTATTATTAAATATCATCTCATTGTAATGAAACTTAGAGGTATTATTGCCTATGATGTTGGTTGTCATCAGCCATCAATATTTTTGACCTAGGGTGTGCTTGAGGGGTGCAGGGGTGTGCTAACTGCAACTTTAGAAATGTACTATTATTAACCTTTTTGGATGAGATTTAAAAATTCTATTATTTTTAGTTTTCTATGCTAGTGAAATGCCACTTTTCTGTAAATTTTCATATGTCTAGCTGTAACGGTCTCGAAATGCAAGGGGGGGGGACAAACTCGGACCACATATTTTCCCCTCTCCCTCTTTTCCCCTTTCTTCAAATTTGAAAAAAATTCCAGAAATGGAATGTACTCAACGGTACCTTTCTTACGATACCCCACTTGCCTATACCAAACGAAAAAAAAATTTCGACCTTCATTTCCCCTCTATGGCGACCCCCCCTTAAAGTTGACCTATTACAACGCATCGCTTTCTCCAGAGAATTATAGTATTTCTACATATTTCCACCAAATTTCATGCATGTAGCTTCAGCGGTTCGTGAGATATTTCATGGACAGACGGACAGACGGACAGACGGACGCATGACCGATTTCATAAGGGTTTTGTTTTTATACAAAACCCTAAAAACTACTAAGGTAATGGGTTAAAACTTATTTTTGAATTTCAGTCAACACTATAGCTGACATTTATTAATCATTTAAAATTTTAAAAACCCATCACAATTCGAAATTTTTAATTTTAAATAAAAAAAAATTTTTCTTAAATTTTTTTTTAAGTTGATTTTTAATGTAGTATTACTAAAAAAAATTATATGGCACGGAGTCTGCAGACCACTGAAAAAAACATACTCGTATTGTCAGCTTTCCAAAAAGGTGTCAATGTCAATACAAATATTTCAAATGATTGAAAAAACTAGCTGCAACTTGTTCGGGGACCATCAAATCACTCGTCTCGTTCATATCTGCTTACATCATGTGATGCGTTTTTTAGGGTTTTGTAGTAAAACAAAACCCTTATGAAATCGGTCATGCGTCCGTCTGTCCGTCTGTCCATGAAATATCTCATGAACCGCTGAAGCTACATATATGAAATTTTGTGGGAATATGTAGAATTATTATAATTCGCCGGAGAAAGCGATTCGTTGTAATAGGCTGACTTTAAGGGGAGGGTCCCCATAGAGGGGAAATGAAGGTCAAAATTTGTTTTTCATCTGGTATAGGCAAGTGGGGTATCATAAGAAAGGTAGCACCGAGTACATTCCATTTTTGGTATTTTCATCAAAGTTGAAAAAAAGGGGAAAAGAGGTAGAGTGGAAAATATGTGATCCGAGTTTGTCCCCCCCCCCCCCCCCCCCCCCCTTGCATTTCGAGACCGTTACACTTAGAAATATGAAAATTTGCAGAAATGCGGCATTTTACTAGCATAGAAAACCGAAATTCGTAGAATTTTGATATCTCATCAAAAAAGGTTAATAATAGTACATTTCTATAGTTGCAGTTAGCACGCCCCTGCACCCTTTAAACGCATCACAGGTCAAAAATATTGATGGCCAATGATAACCAACACTATAGGCAATAATGTCTCGAAGTTTCATTACAATCACATAATATTTAATAATAGTACATTCATTTAAAGTTAGGCATTTTGACACTATCCACACAAAAAATACACCTACCGGCCTCATAGGTGTAAGTACTACTTTCATGTTGTTTTTCGTAGTGCGAATTGCAGTTATTTAACTAATCATTTTTGAAAGGGTAGAGATTGGTTGGGGCGCTGACTAATACAACTTAAGCGGGCGGAGGGGGGGGGGGGAGGGTGTCCACATAGAGGCGAAATTAAGGTTATTTTTTTTTTATCGACTGGTATAGGCAAAGTGAGGTTTCGTGAGAAAGGTAATATTGAGTACATTCCATTTTTTCGCATTTTCTTGAAATTTGTAGAAAGGGGAACATTGGGGGAGGAGAAAATATTAGTTCGTAACTTGTTCCCTTTCCCTTGCAGTTCGAGACCGTTATACTTATTGCAGAATTATGAAAACTTACAGGAAGGTGGGTTCCGAAAAAAAAATGGAAAATAATGGCATCTGTCTATCTTTTCAGAATAGGTCAATAATAGTTTATTTCTATAGTTACAGTTAGCACACCCCTGCATGCCTTAAACACGTTCGAGGTCAAAAGTACTGATGGCCAACGATAACTAACACCTTAGGCAATAATATGTTCTAAGTTTCGTTACAATCACGTAATATATTATTGGCATGTAAAATGTAAGCGAGTAAGACATTTTAATTATGTTTTTTTTTTATGCATCTGAATGGTATCAGGAAGAGCAAGGAGCCGATATTTATACTCGTATACCCAAATAAGCGCTTGCTGCAAAACCCTCGGATTGCGGGCGTAGCCCTCTATATGCCGGTTTCATTTTATAAGAATTCTGATAATACCATAGCTTCTGTTACATTTTTTATCAAGCGAAATGATGTTGTTAGGGTTTTATATTAAAAACAAGACCCTTATGAAATCGGTCGAATGTCTGTCTGTCCGTCTGTCCATGGAATATCTCACGAACGGCTGAAGCTAAATACATAAAATTTTGTAGGAATGTGTAAAATTACTATGATTCGCCGGAGAAAGCGAATCGTCGTAATAGGTCAACTTTAAGGGGAGGTCCCCATAGAGGGGAAATGAAGGTCGAAATTTTTTTTTTCGTTTGGTACAGGCAGGTGGGGTATCATAAGTACATTCGAGTACATTCCATTTTTGGAATTTTTTTTAAATTCGATGAAACGGGAAAAGAGGGAGAGGGGAAAATATGTCATCCGAGTTTGTCCCCCCCCCCACCTTGCATTTCGAGACCGTTATACTTAGAAATATGAAAATTTACAGAAAAGCGCTATTTTACCAGCGTATAAAACCTAGATTTGTAGAATTTTGAAGTTTCATCAGAAAAGGTTAATAATAGTACATTTCTATAGTTGCAGTTAGCACACCCCTGCACGCCTTAAGTGCACCCGAAGTCGAAAATATTGATGGCCAATGATAACCAACAACATAGGCAATAATGTCTCGAAGTTTCATTACAATCACATAATATTTAATAATAGTATTTTACATTCATTTAAATTTCGAGATTTTGATGCCATCCATACAAAAAATGCACATAACCGGCCTCTGCTACGTACTAGTACTATGAGTACTGCATACTTGAATATTGTTTATTGTTTTTAGGGTTTTGTACAAAAACAAAACCCTTATGAAATCGGTCATGCGTCCGTCTGTCCGTCTGTCCGTCAGTCCGTCTGTCCGTCTGTCCGTCTGTCTGTCCGTCTGTCCATGAAATATCTCACGAACCGCTGAAGCTACATACATGAAATTTGGTGGAAATATGTAGAAATACTATAATTCTCTGGAGAAAGCGATGCGTCGTAATAGGTCAACTTTAAGGGGGGGTCGCCATAGAGGGGAAATGAAGGTCGAAATTTTTTTTTCGTTTGGTATAGGCAAGTGGGGTATCGTAAGAAAGGTACAGTTGAGTACATTCCATTTCTGGAATTTTTTTCAAATTTGAAGAAAGGGGAAAAGAGGGAGAGGGGAAAATATGTGGTCCGAGTTTGTCCCCCCCCCCCTTGCATTTCGAGACCGTTATAGCTAGACATATGAAAATTTACAGAAAAGCGGCATTTCACTAGCATAGAAAACCGAAAATAATAGAATTTTTAAATCTCATCCAAAAAGGTTAATAATAGTACATTTCTATAGTTGCAGTTAGCACACCCCTGCACCCCTTAAGCACACCCTAGGCCAAAAATATTGATGGCTGATGACAACCAACATCATAGGCAATAATACCTCTAAGTTTCATTACAATGACATGATATTTAATAATAGTACATTGACTTAAAGTTATGCATTTTGACACTATCCATACAAAAAATACACCTACCGGCCTCACGCACAGATATGCGTGTACTACTTATGTACATGTTGTTTTTCGTAGTGCGAATTGCAGTTATTTAATGAACCAACTTTGGAAGGGTGAAGATTGGTGATTAGTGATCCTAACAATAACTATTCACACAGTTAATTTTTTTAGGGTTTTGTGTCTTAAATCTTACAAAATCGGTCAAATACCTGTCTGTCCGTCTGTTCATAGAATATCTTACGAACGGCTGAAGCTGCACACATAATTGGGCGAGAATGTGTAGAAATGCTATAATTTGCTGGAGATAACGTTGTGTTGTAATTGGCCAACTTTAAGAGGGGGCGGGGGTCCACATAGAGGCGAAATTAAGGTAAATTTTTTTTATCCACTGGTATAGCCAAGTGGGGTGTCGTGAGAAAGGTAATGTTGAGTACATTCCATTTTTGGCATTTTCTTGAGATTTGTAGAAAGGGGAACAGTGGAGGAGGAAAAAATATTAGACCGTAATTTGTCCCAGCCGCCCTGAATTTCGAAGCCGTTACACAAGTTTGCAATTTGCAATGTCGTGATAATATGAATAGTTAAGCATCTCGAAGAGTGGGACAGTTTATCTCGTATACATATGTACATATCTATCTACAGTTTCTCGTATTAAAACTATTACTTTGAGAGGTGACAGATGCAGTCTTTTTGTGAATTGGCATGTAAGATACTATTGTATATCATGGGTAAAACATTTGATTATGGTGTTTTTATTCAGCTGAGGGGTACCAAGAAGAACAGGGAGCCAGTATTTACATGCCAAAATAAGCGCTTGCTACAAAACCCTCGAATTGCGGGCGTAGCCCTCTATATTCCGGTTTCATTCATAAAGTGAATTGGAGTTAACCATTTCTGAAAGGGTGGAGATTGGTGGTATAGGAGTGGTAGGGGAGAGAAGTTTAAGGGGGGAGGTAGGTGGGTTGCTGCTTAAGGTAAAATTTTTTTTTCATCTGATATGGGCAAGTGGGGTATCATGAAAAAGGTATTTTACTACTGAGTACATTCCATTTTTGGCGTCTTCATCAAATTTGAAGAAACGGGAAAAGAGGCAGAGGGGAAAATATGAGATTATATTTTGTCCCACCCCCTTACAATTTCGAGACCGTTACGCTTTGAAATATGAAAACATACAGGAAGATGGCTTTCAACTAGCACAGAAAACAAAAAAAAATATGGAATTTTGATATCTCCTCAAAATAGGTTAATAATAGTATATTTCTATAGTTTCAGTTAGCACACCCCTGCATTTCTCAAACTCATCCGAGGTCGAAAATATTGATGGCCGACGATAATCAACACCATGTGCAATAATATCTCCAAGTTCCAAGTAATAATCACGTAATATTTAATAGTAGTCCATTCATTTATATTTGGTCATTTTGATATCATCCATACAAAAAATGCACATAACAGGTCTCTTGTACTACATACTAGTACTACGAGTACAACATACTTGCATTTTGTTTTCCGTAGAGCGAACTGGAGTTAACCATTTTCAAAAGTGTAAAGATTGGTAGGAGAGAAGGGGAAGAGGGGGGGGGGAGTAGGGGGTTGCATGCTAGTCGCTGACTCTATAATTATTCAAACAATTTATTTTCAATATTTTTTATGCAAACATACAATTTGCAATATTGTCTTAACATGAATGGTTAAGCATCTCCAAGAGTAGGACAGAGTTCATCTCCTATTGGCATGGGACACTAAAAAACCCTCAGATTGCGGGCGTAGCCCTCTATTTTCCGGTTTCATTTGTTTATGAATTTTGACAAAAGTTCGTGGCTTAATTGCGTATTAATGCAAATCATACAATTAGATCCAATGCAAATCATACAAGTGGGAAATTTTTATATATCTCGTAGCAAAAACAAGTTTTTCAAGAGTTCTGTCTCAATACAGGGTTTTTTTCTGCGTGCTCTCTATTATTCATTTTCCACGCAATTACCGACTGTGAGATGTTAAATGATTAGAAATCCGTTTCATTGTCATGTGTCAATATTTAATGGATCATTTACTCGGAATAAGGTTTTGTATCCTTACATGTAGAGCATCCAATCGACCAGTGAATAAAATTTGGTAGTTTGATCTCTATTTTTTTCAGAAGATACAATAATATCCTTTCATGTATATGTACTTTACATATACAACAAAGGATATTATTGTTACACTGAATTTGCACGCTGATGTCGTGACAAACGGTCCAATGTAGGAGAATTTGTGACCCTTAATGGTTCTGTATTCCTAATGGTGGCTACAAACGATTCGATGGTGGTTCGGTCGGAGCTGAGCTCGATCCTGTGTGGCGACTGTAAGGATTGCGTTCTCTTTTCAATTCCCCAATTTCAAGAGTATCTTGAATTCAACATTTTTTGCACGATGTATTATTGTTTGCGTGAAGTTGGCACAACTAAATTTTATTATAGTAAAAAAAAGCAATTAAAAGCCTAGAATTATCGCCGCACCCCCTCAAGAACTCTAGAACTGTCGCTAATAAGCAGGGAACTCTTGAGAAATCCCAACTTTTCCAAGCTTGGGATGCTAACTTCCTGGGGGTAATTTCGCCACATTATCCCATGTATTGTAATCAACTTCACAAACAATTTCATAATCTCAAGCAATTCAAGACGGATGGGAATCAATTTCCATGCTTTATAAACAATAACAGGGGCTAGCTCAGTGTGTAGAGGCGTCTGTCTCATCTTATGTCTGACTACGTTCGCTACTATTTTGCTTTAACCCCTAGTGAGGCATAACGCGTCAACCACACCTGCGCGCTATCGTACTCTGTTCTGGGTAATGAGGCTCAAATCTCTAAATGACTTACCCAAAGCCTTACACCACGTCCAGCGTAAATACGGGCAATGCGGTGCGTGCGTTGCGGTGCGTTGAATACGGGCAAATTTCAAAATTAAACCTACATACGTTGGCAAATGTGCATGTCCAACGTACGCACGAAATGCGTGCGATGCGACGACGTCGCATCGCACGCATTGTTTGAAAATCAAACTCGTTTGCCCGCATTAACGTGCGGAAAAAATGATACAAAGTATCTACACTGCATGCAGATACATCGCAACATGGATATGTCTTTGGCTACCGACTGCGTGGAACCTGTTGTGTTGAAGATATCGACGTAAGTTTTATAAAGATCCCAGTATAGTTATACTGGATGAATTCATTCGACAAAACACATCCCACGCTTTCGGTAGGCATAAGATGTACCGATGTATCTGCATGCAGTGTAGATACTTTGTATCATTTTCAAGACATACCGTCCCGCATAGTGTACAGGAGAATACAAATTAATCCAACCGTTGCCCCGTGTGTGGATCGAGCGATCATAAACTCTACATATTTATATGCGCCTGTGCTTCGTTAGTACGTCAATCCGCGATCGATCGCGTCAAGCCGCGGTCTAGCTAAACACACTTACTATTAGATACTTAGATAGTACTCGTCTAAGTCTAAAGACGGTAAGCGCGACAACACAATTTTATTGCATTAACGTTTACGTTATCCGCGCTGTACAAACTGCATCATCTGCACTATTCTCCTCACTAAATCAGAATTGTGCACTGTTAGTTGATATATCATCGATCGTGATAGTACGCGGTATGCGCGATACAAGTACGGTCGTAAGTTCCTTACATCCACGGGAAAACACGTTGGTGACCTTGGTGACACTGATTTTAGTCGGCTGGATGGGATTGGCCATCACAAGAAAGGGGTGGATCCGCCGCGGAGGTGTAGTCCAAGGTCCGTGGAGCAAGCATCTCTTTCGCACTGTCGCCGATGACGAGGCAACGCCCATCCATTGAACTTCTTTGACTCAACCGTCTCTCCATTGCCTGCATACGAGTGTGTGTGTATGTGTGTGTGTGAAGTTGAAGCTATTTCCCGACCTACCCCAACGATTTTCTTACTGAGTCAGGTTAGTGACTAATTGATGAAAACAAAAAGATTGCTGTGAAGGAGGAGCCATAGCGCTGTGCACGAGTGAGGGAGACAGGTTGTCTGGATGCGGCTGGTGTTGTGAGCAGATTTGAATCACGAGGCGATGGCAGTTGAATGATGTTGACTTGTTTTATGGGTGCCTGGTTGTTTATTATTATATACTTTGGGGGATAGCCGAAGCAGACCACTAACGTTTGGGTCCCTTTTCGCCCCCTCCCGGTCATCAGTGACTTCCAGATGTCGACTGATAATTGTCGACCTCTTTCTTCATCACTGAGTCCCGTGTTATTGCTAGCATTTGTTTGAAGCTGAGTTCACTCATGGCTTCTACACTTATCGTGTGCCTGCCTGTGATCCTCAACCTCGTGCTAGCCAGTGCTGGACATTCGCACACAATGTGTGCCGCCGTCTCGGCCTCCTCCAGGCATAGCCTGCAAACGTCATCTTCCCCGATTTTCATCTTGGCCAGATGAGCCTTAAAATTACCATGCCCTGTGACCAAGGCAGTTATCCAGCTTAGAGTACTCCGTTTATAACTAAGTACCTTTCTCGCTTCCCTGCCTAAAGGGCTGGTCATTGCATTCCGAGCTTGTTTGCAAGTGACTAGCTCCTGCCATCTTTGTTGATGCATGGAGTCCATCCACTTCCCAACCTTCGCTCCAATCATGCCGTTCCCCAGAGCAACTCTGGGTTCTGGGCCAATGAAAGTTGCCGCAGATCCCTGTTGTACCTATGTGTCCTTTTACCCACATTAGCGTAACCTCATTTTCTGAGGCACACGTGTTGAGCTTCCGGACACACTCTAGTACCAGTTTAGAGTTTATGTTCGTCTGCTGCATGCGTCTGATCACCGATTGGTTGTCCAGTGCAATAAGGATTTTCTTCCCCCGCACCTGACCTTCAAGCAAGTGGTCCAACGCATGCAACAAGCCAAGCATCTCTGCCTGGTATACGGACACATACTCTCCTAGACTAAGCGCACATGCTAGGTTTAGCTCTTCAGAGTAAACCCCCGCCCCCGCTTTACCGTCCATTAAAGAGCCATCAGTAAAAATGCTGATGTCATTGTACATACACTCATTATGTATGTTTCCATCTGCAATGTGAGTCTTGTGTAGTCTTTCAACTACCCTACGTCTACTCATGCCTTCTACCGGCATTAGAGTCTCCCTGACCTCATCATGAATAATGTCTAGGATGCTCTTATGACCGCTGCTAGTTCCAAAGCGATGCCACATGGCATCCCTTTCCATGCGTATTGCCGAAAGCGCCGCCGTTTTCTTTATAAATAAGTCAAACGGCGGCAGTCCCAGCAATGCCTCCATTGCTCGCGTTGGTGTGGTGCGCATTGCACCACATATGCTTACGCAAGCTATCCTTTGTACCCCATCTAGCTTCTGCCTTGTGGTATTCTGCATGGCTTTTGGCCACCATACCACTGATGCGTAGGCTAGAATAGGTCTTACCATCATTGTGTAAATCCAGTGTGTCGCTTTAGGTGAAAATCCCCACCTACGAGCACACACTCTCTTACATTGATGCAAAATCCTTTTCGCTTTTTGGATCTTTTCATCAACGTGAACATTCCAAGTTAGTTTCGCATCTAAGGTAACTCCTAGATGCTTCACTTCCTTGGACACCTTGATTTCCGAACCAAAAAGCCGTAAGGGAGTTATCTCTATGTCTTTCCTCTTACGAGTAAAAATCATAGTGTTTGATTTACTAGCGTTTATGGTTAGCTCTTGCTCATTACACCATTCTTCGGTTACTTTGAGAGCTTGTCCCATGCAACCTAGAATTGTGTCCATGAACTTTCCACTGACCGTGAGTGCCAAGTCATCGGCGTATCCTACAGTGTGTACGCCCATCGAGTCCAGCTTCCAGAGAAGACTGTCCACGGTGATGTTCCACAGTAGAGGCGAAAGAACACCTCCTTGTGGGCATCCTCGGACTACCTTACCCCGTATTCTGTCACATCCACTGCTAAGATTTACCGCCCTCTGCTTAAGCATAGAGTCGATCCACTTAATTATAATGTAATCAACCCCCCGCTCAATCAGGGCGTTCCTTAGTTTGGTAAAGGAGATTTTATCAAAAGCACCCTCTATATCCATAAAAGTAGACATAGCGATCCCGCCATTGTTAATCTCTCTCTCTGCAACTCTAACAAGTTCATGTAGAGCGGTTTCCGTAGATCTGCCTGCTCTATAAGCATGTTGGCACCTACTCAGAGGACTATACATTAGCGTGGTGTTCTCCAGGTAGTCCACCAACACCCTTTCCATTGTTTTCAACAGGAATGATGTAAGGCTAACCGGCCTGAAGGACTTTGCCTCTGTATAGTCTTTCTTTCCCGGTTTAGGCAGGAAGACCACATTAGCCTCCCTCCATGCCTTCGGGATATAGCCTGCTGAAAGACAGGCGACGAATATATTCCGGATCCTATCTAGTAGAGCGCTCATGCCCCACTGTAATAGTGCCGGGAATATTCCGTCCATTCCAGCCGTTTTAAATGGAGCAAAAGAGTTTATAGCACTTTTGACTCCATTTGGAGTTATTATCCTCTCAGCTTCTTGTTGACTTACCCCACCAGCTCCCATGTTAGTTTGAGGCCATGGTTGGTCTGACTTGAAACTTCCAGGAAAATGTACCTCCATCAGGGCCTGCAACGTTTCTTCCACTGTTTCTGTCATGGAACCATCAACTTTGCGTATCAGCCCCATTTTCGAAGCAGTGTCTTTCGATATCATCTTCTGTAATCTGCATACTTCTGACGTATCCTTCATGCTAGAGCAGAATTCCCTCCACGTATTTCGTTTCCGAAGACGTAAGGTTCTTTTCAGCTCCCTCTTTTTATCCTTGTATAGTTCCCAAGAGTGAGAGTCTCTCTCCCTCATGTAACGGTTAAAGGCTTTCCTTGTCTCTTTTTTCATAGACTCCAGTTCCCTACTCCACCATGGTGTTGGGTTCTTTTCGTCCACTACTGTGGAGGGACAAGCGTGTTCGAAGGCGCGATTAATAGCGGAGTTCAGTTGTTCCACTGTTCGCTCTATCTCGACCGTATTCCGAGGTATTCCGTCTTGAATATCCTCGACTTGTTCCAATAAATAATATATGTCTCGTACTTAACACGATCAGTATTTTTTGGCACTCTTATTCGTTTGCGTTCGCTACTCCGTTTTCTGCCATACAGAATTTCAAACTGGATAGCCCTGTGATCAGACATGGTTAGCCTGTCCACCACTCTCCAATTCTGAACTCTGTCAAGCATATTAACAGAGCTTAGGGTAATGTCGATCACCTCAGCCCTTCGTGCATCCACGAAGGTGGGAGCGACCCCCTTGTTTGCTACCAGCAGATTGTACTTTTCCACAAATTCTAGCTGCTGCTGTCCTCTGGGATTGTCATCTGTGCTGCCCCACACAGTGTTGTGCGCATTGGCATCACAGCCTATGATCAGGGCCATATCTCTTTCTTTACAATACCTTACCAGATTTTCTACTTCCTCTGATGGAGGTGGTTCTGGTGCATCATAAGGGAGATATGCTGATGCAATTAGGAATGATCCTGCACCACTGCCGATCATTACTACCGTAAGATCAGGCGAGCAGAGATGCATCATTTGTACTGCACGTATTCCATGACGCACCAGGATGCATGTCCTTATTTTACCGTCCACCTGTGCATGGTACAGATTTGCGGTTTGTTGTGACAAACCCCTAATTTTGTTTTGTAAAATCCAGGGTTCCTGTATTAAAGCTATGTCCAGTTTCTCTTCATCAAAGCATCTCGTCATCATCGCTGATGCCGCTTTACTATGATGAATATTCAGCTGGCACACAGTTAGTGTTTCTTTGTTCGGGCCCGCCACCATCCCTGATAGTCAGCAGATTGAACGTTGATCAGAGTGCACGTTGTCTGAACTAACCTCTCCGCGCCTTCTGGCGCGTCATTGTCCGCTCCAACAACGCCTCCCTTCTCCCCTGGAGCGTCTTCTTCAGAGACTAACCTCTTCAACCCTTGCGAGTCGTCGCTGTCCGTCTCATTGGAATTCCTCCAGCCACTTTCTCCAAGAATGTCTTGATGTATTTTCATATTCTTGTTTTTATTTATTGATTCAGGTTTGGGTTTCCCGTTCTCGGACCACAGCCGAGGCAACTGCCAGCATATTGCTTCCCGCTACTCCCCGCCCCTATAGGAACATTATGACGATCCGGCCGTTCTTTCCTCTCTTTGTGCCGCGAAGCAGACTCCCTCGCGACCTCCCGAAAGTTCCGTAGGCGTTCATGCCACTCTGCACCTGCTACCCTTGAAGCAAATCAAGTTTTCTCTCCTAGTCTAACAGATCGCTACTCTGTAGACCGCGGTTCAACAGGTGCAAGAAAGGAGCAAAGTGAAGTGTTGGATCCGGAACCCCGCAGGTGAACTTTCACCTCAGTCACCAGCTCCAACCTCACACCTGGTCGCCGTGCCACCTATGCAGAGAGTTTCATAGGCGCCCCTCTGCCAACGTACGGTCGGGGAGACAGTTTACACTACCCATACAACTGGTTATTGTACAGATGTGTGGCAGTAACTTGCTCCGTTTGTGATGACCATTTGCGTCCCTGGTCACCTTCCCCCGATGGGCACGGTCGCATAACACCCCGGGGATTTAGGACATGGTTGTTTAGTCAGTTCATGATGCGAAGTTTTTCGATTTTCGTGAGTTCCCTTTGATGACTGACTCGGATTGACTGAGGATCGGCCACTACATTCATTGAACTCGGAAAAATTTTCAATGGGCTTGTTTCCTCTTCTGACCCCCGAGTAGAAAAACAGACATTTCGTGTGACGGACAGATTTTTAGGATGACCCCCAGCTATAAGACATATCCATGTCAAAACGATGGAGACTCTGATTTCGGAAGTTCAAAAGCGGAGTGTGCTTTGGAATAAGAGCCACCGTGCTCATAAAAATAGAATGGCGACGGATATTTAGGAAAACTCGTGTAGTTTTGGCACAACCAATGTGAAGAATCGCCTTAATATATGCTCCAAAGTCCCCGTTGATAGAGGATCCGGAAGTGTAGGATAAATGTAAATTTTTCCCCAGTTTTCCCTGAAAATGTGGTTTTTTAAAGTAGACATCGCTATAAAAAAGTGAAAAATCCTGTAGTTTTGAAATTTTGCATCATTAATGAGGGCAGTTCCCTGAATACGGATATGTGCTTCAAAGTCGCTGTTGATAAGGGTTCCGGAGCTGTAGGGAAAAGTGGGCCGACTTTAATTTTAAAAATTTTTAAAATATGAATTATAACACGACCACTTTGTGTGGAAAGTAGCCTTGGTTTTCAACCGATTGAACTAATTTTAACAGAGTCGTTTAAAAAAGTCGTAAGCAGTCGCATATATTCACGAAATTTACTTTCATCCGCTCGCAATTGCCGGTATAGATGATTAAACTCGCTATAAAATGTCTGTTTCTGTATTTAACACTTGTTTTAAATCGATCACTCTTGTTTTTCTATTCGTCAATGTTTTAATTTTCTGCTGAGACTGGAGCCATTTTACACCGAATGACAATTGTCAACGCAACCCGCATTAACGGTTATCGTGTTGTCGTTGGACACTCTCCGCATTATCCACAAATAAATGCGTTACGTGCGGGCCCCGCAACGCACGCACCGCACGCACCGTATTTAAGCTGGACGTGGCGTTACACTCTTTTTCCACAGATCGACGCCATTTTAAGACTCCATTTTGATCGGCCTTGGTTAGAAATGGAATGAAAAGCAGTGCAGTTATCATCCTTTCGCAATGTACGACCTATCCACTGCAATTTTTGCCTTCGCATCAATTCGTCGATTGGCATCTGGTCCGTACGCCATTTGATATTGTTTCGGGCCAGAAAATTCTTAGAACTCGACGAAGGCATAAGTTGACGAAAACTTGTAGGATTTCTTTTTCGCAAAGACGGGCTGAGAACCTTGGTCTTGTTGGTATTAATCTTTAGCCCAACCTTGCTTGCCTCCCTCTTGGGATCTAACGCCATTGCGGGCAGATCCATGATTTTGAAAAACGAAAATGAGTATGTAAATGGCTATTTCGCTTTCCTCCGCATACCTTATTTTGATTTCGAATTGTGCATAGACAAAAAATGCTGGATGCAGATACTCTAGGAGGAAACGGATGCAGGTACAGAATCGTGCTCCGTGCATTGCTCGATGATGATTCGCAAGGTGTTAATGTGATCGAAAGCCGGCCTGCTCTTCATCAATTGTGGTTTCTAAGTGGGGCTTTAGTCTATCCAGGACGACTTTAACTATTAGCAGGAAGCACACAAATGCCTCTGCAATAATTACTGTAAGGCTACCCTCCTTCGGAAGATTGAGGATCAAATCTTCCTTCCACTCAGTGGGAAAGGTCTCTTTATTCCACGCTATATCAACAAGTGGGTGCAGCAACTCGGGCTTTACGCTTGGCACTGCTTGATAAAGTTCGGCAGGGATACCGTCGAGTCCGGCTGTTTTTTCTCGGTTAAGTGCAATAATTGCAGCAACTAATTCCACGTACTCGGGGCAGTGGACCGTATAAGCACATTTCTATGGTATGCTAAATTATCTGTATAAGGGGGAACTTCCCCAGAGGTTTAACGGTTCAAGACCGCGGCGAAGTGTTCTACGGTCGTTGTGGGTTCAAGTCCCATATACAGCGTTCGTGGCCATGGTTGTTTGTGTTGTATTCCTCCTGTGGTGCCGTGCCTAATGATAAGCCACAACATCTCTCGACTTATCGCAGGTAGGCGGCTAAATGGTAACCAGGAGATGCATGCTGGCAACGTAGATCGTTTGAAACTGGTTTATATGCCACCGAAACGTCAGCTTAAACACATGGAATAGTTGATAGTATGCCCCACTAGTGGGCAAATGAGCACAACATAAACAATTGACCTTCTTTGTAATGAAGACAGACAATAACCATATAGAAAATGTTTATTACACACTTAACTGCATATCAGTTTTCGTCTGAGAGTATGGAACATGAACATCACACATTGTTTCGTCGTACACATTTTTGACATGGATATGTCTTATAGCTGGGGGTCATCCTAAAAATCACACGAAATGTCTGTTTTTCTACTCGGGGGTCAGAAGAGGAAACAAGCCCATTGAAAATTTTTCCGAGTTATATGAATGTAGTGGCCGATCCTCAGTCAATCCGAGTCAGTCACCAAAGGGAACTCACGAAAATCTAAAAACATCGCGTCATGAACTGACTAAACAACCAGGCACCCATAACACAAGTCAACATCATTCAACTGCCATCCCCTCGTGATTCAAATCTGCTCACAACACCAGCCACATCCAGACAACCTGTCTCCCTCACTCGTGCACAGCGCTATGGCTTCTCCTTACACCAATTTTTTTGTTTTCATCAATTAGTCACTAACCTGACTCAGTAAGAAAATCGTTGGGGTAGGTCGGGAAATAGCTTCAACTTCACACACACACTCGTATGCAGGCAATGGAGAGACGGTTGAGTCGAAGAAGTTCAATGGATGGGTGTTGCTTCGTCATCGGCGACAGTGCGAACGAGATGCTTGCTCCACGGACCTTGGACTACACTTCCGCGGCGGATCCACCCCTTTCTTGTGATGGCCAATCCCATCCAGCCGACTGAAATCAGTGTCACCAAGGTCACCAACGTGTTTTTCCCGTGAGATGTAAGGAACTTACGACCGTACTTGTATCGCGCATACCGCGTACTATCACGATCGATGATATATCAACTAACAGTGCACAATTATGATTTAGTGAGGAGAATAGTGCAAATGATGCAGTTTGTGCAGCGCGGATAACGTAAACGTTAATGTAATAAAATTGTGTTGTCGCGCTTACCGTCCTTGGACTTAGACGAGTACTATCTAAGTATCTAATAGTAAGTGTGTTTAGCTAGACCGCGGTTTGACGCGATCGATCGCGGATTGACGTACTAACGAAGCACAGGCGCATATATAGGTATATGGCAAATATGTAGAGTGTATGATCGCTTGATCCACACACGGGCAACGGTTGGGTTAATTTGTATTCTCCTGTACACTATGCGGGAAGGTACGTCTTGAAAATGATGCAAAGTATCTACACTGCATGTAGATACATCGGTACATGGATATGTCTTATGCCTACCGAAAGCGTGGGACGTGTTTTGTCGAATGATTTCATCCAGTATAACTATACTGGGATCTTTATAAAACTAACGTCGATATCTTCAACACAACAGGTTCCACGCAGTTGGTAGCCAAAGACATATCCATGTTCCGATGTATCTGCATGCACCTTTTCGGATAAAATTGCTCACTACATTTTGACTTCGACCAATTTTTCTGGCAATTTCTCGCTGATTTAGGCCATATTCGAGGTAACCTTTTATTTGACCCTTTTCTAAGTCATCCAGTTGTTTACCGCGACCCATTTTTCACTAAAATCACTCTACACTACCGGAATTGTTAAAAATAGAAGATTTCACTTCACACTGTTTGATAGCAACTGCACATCGGAAACTAAATGAAATACCGTTGAACCTATTCTGATGACCCACAAAAATGTAGTGGTTTGAGTAAACAAAGCAATCGAAGCAAGATTTAACATAGGTACAGTCACAGAAATGTCCTCATTTTTGTAGTATCAAGTCTAAACAAAAGAAAGTTTAAAACATCTAACAAAAATATAATGTACATGTTATACTTTTTGAGATATGAGAGAAAACGTAAATGGAAATTCTTGAACCTATTCTGGTGACGAGCAGTTATAAACAATTGATGCTTGTCATTTTCAGTAAGGTGAAGTGGCCCCGCGTTCAGAGTTGTCGGAACCAGATTGTCCCTTGCACATTCCCGGAGATTTTGACAAATTCCGAGATTTAAGCAAATCTATCACCAAATCTCCTAGGCTTACCAAACATTTATGAAATGTTTTTTTTTTTCACCTGAATATATGCTTTCCATATTTCACCACATTCTACGCGGTATGTAGAGGAATTCTAGAGAAAAAAATGCACAAATACAGCACAAATCCGTTAAAATTCAAAATATAACCGTCCGACTTTGGTTGGTGTCTTTGCTAAATGTATTGTGTGTTCCCTGTTGTTGTACGACTTATTCGGCGTAGACTGTCCACTTCAAGTTTATTCACAGGGATATATAGAAGGAGATGCCACCACCATATATTGTACGCTAAATTCTGGATGAAATTTCACCACATATGAACTAGAAAAAGTAAACAGAGGGGCACACGCCCTCCGCTGCGCAACACCTGCTCAGTCCATATTGGTCCATGTAGTAGCCTGCTACAGACAATGGCCCAGCCCTGGCCATTCGGGGCCATCGCCACTGTGTGGACGGGCGGATGGTGTTCAATGGCCAATGCCGCGTAACTGTCATTTCTGTCAACAGCGATGGGCCATCGGATGGCCACAAATGGCTTCGAGAGCCATTTTCCTCCACGCGATGGCCCATCGTGTCCACAACTTTGAACAGCTGATTTAAGTTGACAGGCCACTACACAATTATCACAGTGCTACTACCACCGACCTTCTGTCATAAGCGATCCGTTTGATTATAGCTGCCGTGATCCACAGAGCGACAGGATACGCAATTTCCTGATGGCCCATCGCAGACCATTGTGTGGACGGACGGTATTTGAAAATATTTGTATTTACATTTGGTATGCGATGGCGGCCATCAAAGTCACCATCCCGATGGGCCATTATCTGTAGCAGGCATCAAACTTGCATTCCCCCCTCATACTTCCCCTTGGTGAACAATAACTTTCTCTCTCTATCCCTGAGCACCCGCCCGGTCCATATAGCCGACATATGAGACGTCAAATGCACATCCCCCTTCTTACTACCGCCCTTGTACGGAATTGCTTCGTCTCTCTTGCTCTTTTTCATGTCCTTCTAACTCTCTCTTTTGTGAGTTAATTCAAGTCAGATTGTAATTGAATTCAATATCCAGATTGTTACTAAATTCGAAACGAATTCCGATTCAAGTTGGATTGTGATAAAATTCAATTCATATAACAACGTTAAATTGCAAACTCTACCCTTTAATTGTTTATTCTAAACCCGTCAGAATTCAAAATATGGCTGTGGGTATTTGGTTGGTGTCTTCGCTAAGCATATTTTGTGCTCATAATGTTGCTGCACGATTTATTCGACGCAGACTGTAGTCAAGTGTACTTTATTTTGGTACACCCTGTAGTGTAGTGTACGATTTGCTCGCCGTAGATTGTTGCTAAGGGTACGTTATTTTTGGCGTACACTGTGATTTAGAATCGGCATATTCCTACTTCTCATAACTTTCCTCGTGGGATGAGTATTTATACCGATATTTGGCAAGAATCATAACCGAGGCTAATTTCTTTCGTTTTTGGCGAAAAAGTTAAATCTTTTTCTATTTAGTATAATAATTTTTTACAAAAATGTTTTTTTTTTTCATTTTCTTTGTAACTAATTCGCATTTATATGCAATTAAAGATAATAAAATTTACTATTTCCCATTTCTGATGACTTTCCTTGTGGGATGAATACGTTTCTAGTTGGCAATATTGATGACCAAATCGGAAAAATGTCACTTCAAAAAAAATCTAATTTTAAAATAGAATAGCTACATATGTGTATATATTCTTTTTAATATCGACGTTGGAAACGGATTTTAATATGCGATCTCAATAAATTTATTACTATGTTTACGCTAGACTCGAAATCGCATAATTTCGATCAGCTGACTCCGAAATCCGATTTCATCTGACAGTTACTAAATATAGTTTTAATGTCAACGGCTGATTTGCATCCGTTATTTTGACATTTTTGGTATCATTTTTGATTGCCTATTATCATCGGTATTGGAAATTAATTGTTTTGGCATTAGGAATTCTGGACTTTCATGTTGCATTTAGTGATTTTCACATCTGTTTTCACGAATGTGATAGGGTATATTAACTTTGTCATGAAGTTTGCAACGCACAGAAGGAAGCGTCTCCGACCATATAAACTATATATATTCTTGGTCGGTATGATGAGACGAGTCGATTAAGCTTTGTCCGTCTGTCTGTCTGTCCGTCTGTCCGTCTGTCCGTCTGTCCGTCTGTCCGTCTGTCCGTCTGTCCGTCCGTCCGTCTGTCTGTCTGTTTCTATGCAAACTAGTCCCTCAGTTTTAAAGCTATCAAGGTGAAATTTTGTACAGAGCCTCCTTTCTATTGCAGGCAGTATATATGTCGGAACCAACGGAATCGGACCACTACGTCATATAGCTGCCATAGGAACGACCGGTCCAAAAATTCGTCTTTGTGAGAAAAACTTTTTTATTTCTAAAGATATCGTTTTTAAGCTTCGGAGGAATCAATAGTATCTATAGCTAAGTCATATTCACGAATTTGGTTGAAATCGGACCACTATGTCATATAGCTGCCATGGAAACGACCGGTCCAAAAATTCGTCTTTGTGAGAAAAACTTTTTCATTTTTAAAGATATCGTTTTCAGACTTCACACTAGTCAATAGTATTTTTAGCTAAATCACTTCCCCGAATTTGGTTGAAATCGGACCACTACGTCATATAGCTTCCATAGGAACGACCGGTCCGAAAATTCGTCTTTTTGAGAAAAACTTTTTTATTTCTAAAGATATTGTTTTCGAAATTCACGATAATCAATAATATCTTTAGTGAAATCATATTTCTGAATTTGGTTGAAATCGGACTACTCTATCATATAGTTGTCATAGGAACGACCGTCCCAAAAGCAAGTTTTTGTCAGAAAAACTTTTTTCTATTCTGAAGATATCTTTACGAAATTGCCGAAGGTATGATACCCTTCACGCGAAGCCGAAGGCTAGCTTGTTTTTTGTCAATTTTGCCTTGATATTTTCTAAGTTATATTACTAACAAATTGACGACAACTTATCTCGAATTATAGGTAATTGAATTACATATCAACAAATATGATTCGTGTGACTTTCCTCGTGGGATGACCACTTCCCCGATATTGGCAAAAACATCACTGAAACGAATATTGTTCACAAATTAGGAGAAAACATTTCCATTTTTTTAAGGAGCTTTTTTTTTCGGAAACTACAGGCCTTTCAAAGCTTATTTTGGTATGAAACTTTAACAAATTTTATGTGGTTTCAAAAAGGAAAGAGTCACTTTTTCTTTTCAACTTATACTTATACTTCGGGAGATATTAATCAAAACCCTAGTGAAGTTCAAAAAAAATCTTTTGACAAAACTGGAAAAATGTCATTTCGGTATTTTGATCTTTCCTTGGAAAAGATTTTTATTGACAGACCTCAGATTTGTATTTAGCATTTTTTTTGGCAATGATTTAGTTGTTAAAACTACTACCCAAAGTTAGAAAACGTTTTTTTTTGTCAATTGAAAACGATCACATCCAAATTTTTGTTGGCACACCCCAAAAAATATAAAGGCACACATAATAACAAAAGTACAGCAAAGTTTTCCACCTCGATCGCTTTTTTGAACAATCGTTCTTGAACTAGTTTGAAATAGGAATATCATTAAAATCTTTAATGTGTTTCCAGGAGTAGGGAATTATGTGTGTGCTTAGTTTGTTCCCTCTGTAAATACTGTTGTGACTAATTCATACAAACTGTACAAAGAAATTGATTTAGAAAACATACTTCATGTAAGTTTCAAATATGTAAACGATTTATATATTGTCAGTTAATAAACACCATACAAGCCACCACATATGAAAAGCGCATTTAACAAACTATGTTTCTCTTTCGTATCTGTATTCCTATGTTTAACAAAACAATATTGTGATTGCTTCTTCATTCATTTTTCGATAATTATTTCTTGCTATCGTTGTCTTCTTTTGAAAATCAAATTTAGTATCCTGGGCATGAATCTGTTCGGATGCAAATTCTGCGAAAAAGTTGATGGCGAAATGGAATGTGATCGAAAAAATTTCGACAGCTTATTATGGGCCCTAGTTACAGTCTTCCAGGTAGCTATTCTATAATCCTAAAATATTACCGGATTTGTTATGATATAATATAATGCTTCTGTTAACCTAGATTTTATTGTTGATACATACCATCGAAATATACTCACAGTGTTGTCTGATATGCATTTAACTGTCCGTATGCGTTATTGAAATTATAAGAAATATCTTGTAAATTTGGTGGAGGTTTAACACAATTCAATTTATTCTGAAGATAAGCTACAAACATTCTAGGTTAATTTACTAGACAGTATTTTGTATAGGTACCTACATATCTGCATTAAATGTTTTGATTGAAACAGTAGACCTCATTAAAATGTAGACGACTCGGACAACATAAAAAAAATATTAATAACATATAATGGGTTAACGGGACTTTGAATTACATACGAGTAAAACGTATTTTCCATGCATGTGACTTTTGAATTAAATATGTACACGCGGCTTCCACCTCTCAATATTGCATGTGTCTTGGAAAAAATTTATCAATTAAATAGTTTCAATAATTTCATACATATTCAAAAGTCAACTCAGATGGGTTTAAGGGATTATTGGAAAGGTAAGTGTTAATATGTGTTTTAGAATAATTGTGGATGCTTTATAATTATTTTCTTTATTATAATTGTTCATGTAACTACATAATATTTAGGGTATCATGTGCTATATAAATATCGTATTGTACGCTTTTTCTTTACTATACCGTATCTTCAGCTAAGCTGTTGCCCATATTTGCTTTTGGAGCGACAATAGCTGCGTTACCAAAACAACAGCGCTGAGAAGCGCTTAGTGCTGCGTAGTAATTTGCTCAAGAAATGCTTGGGCTGAGCTAAGCTTTGAAGCTAAGTGCTGAAACTAAGCGTCAAACTTCGATACTAACATCGATTGAGTGTAAGGTCGGTAGTCGTGTTTTTAACGTGATTTCCAAGCTTTATTGTGAGAAAGGAAATTGTTACGCATATTTTGTGTGTCACCTGGGTCTCATCAAAGTAAAATTTTCGAATTTTTGGTCAAATACCAAACTCAACCTGGCATTTGACAAATGAGACAGGCAGCAGGTTTCTAAAAGACGAAAATAATCACAATGTGGTGGGCGGCAATCGTGAAGCGCTGACTGAGCACTGATTCAGTGCTGGCGTTTTGGGAACGCAGCCAATGGCTGAAGAATATCTGCTTTATCATGCAAATTTTTACAATGCTACTTTTGTCCGGTACTTTTGCGGCTGGTTAGGAACACTTTTTAAATGTTAACAAGAGCAAAAAGTGAAAACATAAACGGAAAGCGTTATCCGGAATAATGAATATTTTATTTCTTCGTACATACCTCAGAAAATCATAATTCATGTGGTTGGCGGAAGACGATATGATTTTTATACCCTAGACTTTTAGTATAGGGTATATTGTTTTTGTCACGACGGAAATATGTAACACCTTAAAGGAGGCCCCGGAGGTATAGCAATGTATATATGTATATATGTATATATATAAACGATCAGGGTCACCTCCTGATTCGATTTAGCCATGTCTGTCTGTCTGTCTGTCTGTCTGTCCGTCTGTCTGTCTGTTCGTACGATAACTTTCGATAAAATGAAGCTAGAGCATTGAAATTTTGGTCAAATGTTGGAAGTATGATCTAGTCGGTTGGTATTGAAAATGGGCATGATCAGGCCAAGGGAACGCCTACCTGCCCTACATATGTAAAATAATTAAATGTATCTATAATTCCCGATTAAATAAACATGAAAAGCTCTAGCTTTGGTAGATTGCTCGTAAGGATAATTTTATACTCTCTCGGAAAAATAAAATCGATCAGTTGAAAACTAACGGTAATTTTCTTACAAAGAGGCCCGCACTACTCTTTTGCGTTCATTACTTTAGCATGCGATCATCGTCCATTCGTTGTACATGCCCTGCAAATTGAAGTCGTTGTATTGTAGTTTGACGATTTTCGAGACTTCCAGCTTATCGTACAGTTCATACAACTCATGGTTGTACCGGATGCGCCATCCATCTCAATCGCAAACGGCCCCGAAAATTCGCCGCAAAACCTTACATTCAAATGTGTCTAGCATGTTTCCAGAGGCTTGAGTAAGGGTCCATGCTTCGCAGCCATAGCATAGTACTGGTCGTATAATGGTTTTGTACACGCGGAGCTTCGTGTTTCTGTGCACATGCTTCGATTTCATTATGGGGAGAACCAAGAAAAAAGTCTTATTAGCTAACTGTATCCGTCGCTTGATTTCGTCAGTTTCGTTGGCATCCATTGACAAGTTGCAAACCAGGTATATGAAGTCGTTTACGAACTCGATGTTGAAGTCCCCCACATTGATGCTCGATTGTGCAGGTGTCCTTGTCGATTGCATCATTATTTTAGTTGTACCCTCGTTGATACGTAGTCCAACTTCTTTTGCAGCGGTATCGAGCGTATGCAGAAGTTCTTCTGCGTCGGCGGATCTTCGGGACATGATGTTGATGTCGTCGGCGTACGCTACTAATTGTGTCGACTTGAAGAGTAGCGTATTACTGTTGTTCACATGCATAGCCCGAATAGCGTATTCCAGTGCTAGGCTGAAGAGGGTCGGTGCCAGTCCATCGCCCTATTTCAGAAAAATTGCTTCGAAAGCCATTATGAGCCAATTGCTGGCAGTGGCAACCATTATCGCTATCTGACCAGATTCACGATAGCAACTGACAGCGATGGGCCATTGTCTGTAGTAGGCATTACGCAATGCATTGGCCGAATGTAGTAGGCATTACGCAATGCAATGGCCGAAGTAAGGAGTGGTTAATGTCATGATCACATTCTAAACCACGTAAACTATAGGGGGATTCATCATCATCATCATCATCGTGGCGCGACAGCCCGACGTCGGGCCTTGGCCGCCTGGATCGTTGTCCTCCAATTGTCTCGGTCACGTGACCGCGTTCTCCAATCTTGGAAGCCCAGTAGTTGCGGGGCGTCCACATATACTGAGCTCTTCCAACGAGATCTCGGTCGTCCTCGCAGTCTCACTCCGTCGACTCGTTTTGCGTTCATTACTTTAGCATGCGATCATCGTCCATTCGTTGAAGTCGTTGTAGTTTGACGATTTTCGAGACTTCCAGCTCATCGTACAGTTCATACAACTCATGGTTGTACCGGATGCGCCATCCATCTCAATCGCAAACGGCTCCGAAAATTTGCCGCAAAACCTTACACTCAAATGTGTCTAGCATGTTTCCAGAGGCTTGAGTTAGGGTCCATGCTTCGCAGCCATAGCATAGTACTGGTCGTATAATGGTTTTGTCAGAGGTTGGACAAAATTATTCAAATCAATAATTATTATATTACTATTATTCGATTTTCAGTTTTGAAAATAATAATTATTGTTTGACATAATCATTTCCCAGAGGAAAACTAATTATTACAATGACAATTATTTGTTCAAATTTGTAATAAATATTTTTTTTTTTTACTTTTTTTTTCACGAAGTCAAGACTGTTCGATTATACGATTATTATAATATATGTATATACGATTTTGATAATAGAGTGCAATTTCTACACTGATTTTCGTCATTTGTGGCGCATTTTAACGGATCTTGCAAACAACGAGTCAAGGAAAGGGTTTGACAGCGGAAAAAAGGGCTAAATGGTTGCCTCCTTACAGGCATTCGGATTAACTTATTGCCCAAAAAATTAGAAAAAGTAAGTCGGTAGTGTATTTTTTTTTTTAAATCAGTTCAACTACGGAAAAAACAAGAAGGGGTTGTACAAGAAGAGCGACTACACACAGTGAAGAAAGAAGAATTATTATAGAAGCCTGAAATTCCCACTGCTCTGCACAATATCACGGACCGGCTAATGAACAAAATCCACTTTTAGAAGTATGCGGCTGCGTCTGCTATGTGTATTTGAGTAAGAAAGCGAGTACAGTGGCTGGCCAAAACACATGCGATGAAAGGAAATTCTTTTCGTTCGTTCCACTGAACGTAATCTGGGCACGTCACGTCTGTGTCTAGGAAGAAATAATTACAATTTGAGGAGAAATAATAATTATTGAAGGATCCGCTGTCTGCATTATTCAGTTGTAATTATTATTATATTTTGATGTTTGATGAGATGATAATAATTATAAGTATTCACTGAAATTTTCGTAATACCTATAAATATTTATTATTTAGTTGAAAAATTATTATTTCCATTCTCTGGGTTTTGCACACGCGCAGCTTCGTGTTTCTGTGCACATGCTTCGATTTCATTATGGGTAGAACCGAGAAAAAAGTCTTATTAGCTAACTGTATATGTATATTGATTTCGTCAGTTTCGTTGGTGGCCCTTGACTACCTGCTAACCAGGTATATGAAGTCGTTTACGAACTCGATGTTGAAGTCCCCCACATTGATGCTCGATTGTGCAGGTGTCCTTGTCGATTGCATCATTATTTTAGTTGTACCCTCGTTGATTCATAGTCCACCATTTTTTGCAGCGGTATCGAGCGCATGCGGAGGTTCTTCTGCGTCGGCCAATCTTCGGGACATGATGTTGATGTCGTCGGCGTTCGCTCTTAATTGTGTCTACTTGATGAGTAGCGTATTGCTGTTGTCCATATTCATAGCCCGAGTAGCGTATTCCAGTGCTAAGCTGAAGAGCGTCGGTGCCAGTCCATCGCCCTATTTCAGACCAGTGCATGTTCCAAATAAATCAGTAAGTTTATTATGGATCCTGATCTGTGAGACAGAGTTGGTCATCGTCATCATTGTCAGTCGCACTAATTTTGCCGGTATACCAAATTGCATCATGATGTACAGTACCCCACGGACATCGTTCTCAAATTTCACACTCATCAGTAGTATCTTTAGTCAAACCACATTCCTGAATTTGGTTGAAATTGGACCACTACGTCATATAGCTGCCATTGGAGCGACCTGTCCAAAAATTCGTCTTTGTGGGAATAACTTTTTGACATGGATATGTCTTATAGCTGGGGGTCATCCTAAAAATTTGTCCGTCACACGAAATGTCTGTTTTTCTACTCGGGGGTCAGAAGAGGAAACAAGCCCATTGAAATTTTTTTTTTCTGGTTGTGCATGTCGTTTGAGTGAAGTGGTCATTGTGCATGGCTGTTGCTTGTAGATCCGCGCGGGCGGTGCGCTTGCGGGGATCCTGTGTGTACATGTTGGGATGTTGATTTGATAGCGATAAAGGTTGACGTTGTGGACGGCAAGAAATAACATAACATACGGGTGAACGGGCGGACTTTCAATGACCTTCAATTTCCGCCAATTCCCATTCATCATTTAATAAAATAGCCCGTGTTGTACTATCTGAATCACTAGGGTCCCAGAAAAGGTAGCAAGTAGTCAGTTCAACTAACATTTGGACATACGCAGACGCAATTTGAGAGAGTGTACATAGTTCCCGCCCCCCGAAGATGAGCGAGAGCGGATGAAGTTCATTCGAGCCAAATCGGGTGATCCAGCGACTGCGTTTGTGCATTTGCAATGGCGGCGATTTGAGGTCTGACTGGTCCACAATGTGGGCCCCCACCACACGTGCAATAAACAAATAGACTAAAATGGCGGATTTATACTAGGCGAGTTAGAATCTCTCAAGTCCCGAAAGAAAGAAATATTCGTCGCAGGATGTTATATGTTATGATGTACATTCAAAGGTCTGCAGAAGATCAAATGTCCCCCTTCCGCAAAAATTCCTCAATGTTCAAAATGGCTGGAATCCAAACAAATAAAATAGCGCGCGTTGTACTATATATCCGAATCAATAGGGTCCCAGAAAAAGTAGCAAGTAGTCAGTTCGACTAACCCTTAGACATGCGCAGACGCAATTTTGAGAGTGTGTACATTACAAAGTTCCCGGCCCCCAAAGATAGAGAGCGAGAGCCATCGCGGATGAAGTTCATTCTATCCAAATGGTTGTGCATTTGCAATGGCGGCGATTTGAGGTCTGACTGGCCCACAATGTGGGCCCCCACCACACATGCAATAAACATATCATAAAACAAAATGGTGGATTCGTACTGCGCGAGTTAAAATCTCCCAAGCCCCGAAATAGAGAAATATTCGTCGCAGGATGTTATAGTTCCGGGCAGCTCATCGTGACATGATGTACATTCAGAGGTCTGCAGAAGATCAAATGCAAAAATTCCAAAAATTTTTCTTGTGCATTCTCTTTGTGCGTGTGTTGGAATGTTTTGTTTACTTTTGTTAGTTTCTCTTTCTGTTTGCCGGACACAATCGCATAGAGTCGCACGCGTTACTTGAGAAACGGATTGTGTGTGCCGGACCCGGACTGTTGATTAAAGGGGCGGGGTTCGGCGGATAGTGTGGGAGCGATTTTGCAATAGATACACAAACAAAATACACGTCCGATTGGGAAAAGATGGTGGAAAGCGTGATTGCGATTAGCAGAAACGTACTCAGAGAAATGTCGATAGGCTGCAGTCTGCAAACTGTACCGAACGGGTAGATGGAACAGGTAGATGGAACAGGGTGCACGAGAGGAGGTGAATATTGCACACACGCGATGCAAACGAAAACGAAACGATCCCGCGAGAAAAAGGAGCCCAAGCGGACAGGACAAAGCAAAGCAGAATTTATGACGGGTATCTACACTGCCACCAGATACATGGGTACATGGATATGTCTTATGCCTACCGAAAGCGTGGGACGTGTTTTTTCGAATGATTTCATCCAGTATAACTATACTGGGATCTTTATAAAACTTACGTCGATATCTTCAACACAACAGGTTCCACGCAGTCGGTAGTCATAGACATATCCATGTTCCGATGTATCTGCATGCAGTGTAGATACTTTGTATCTTTTTATTTCTACAGATATTGTTTTGAAATTTCACATTAATCAATAGTATCTTTATCACATTTCCGAATTTGGTTGAAATCGGACTACTCTATCATATAGCTGTCTTAGGAACGACCGTTCCAAAAGCAAGCTTATATCAGAAAACCTTTTTTATTTCTGAAGATATCTTTATGAAATTGCATATTACTCAATCATATTGACTGCTAAGCCACGTTCCTAAATTTGGTTGAAATCGGCCAACTATTTCATATACCTCTTATAGGAACAGTGAAATCGGAATAAGTTTTACTACTAATTTCAAAGTGGCAAATGTACCACAAAACACTGTAATGATGGGCATCGGAGGACGAGCGTGAGGATTGGCCGTGAAGGCCAAAGAAAAAGAAAGACATAGGTTCTAAACCCTCTCCAAACACTGCCAGTGATGTGCGCTCGCAGACCAGCTCAGTAACCGGGAGTTGCGGGGTGGGTCTACGGCAGCTATTGGCCTCCTCCATCAAGTACAATAAAAAGATATCGCACATCAAGCCCGTTAACAAAAGAAATTACTACTCTAACCAGACAGATATAAAATTGCAGCGAGGAAAATAAAAGATCGAAGGGACGCCTATGCGTCAAACTTCCTAAACCGGCAAAACAAGTACCCGTGAAGGGACGAAGAGCTCTACAGCCAAACTACTACTGCGAAAATGCAACAAGGCAAAACAAAAGGGGAGGACGAAAGGTAACCGTCCAGTCAGGACAGGTCCTTTTCTTCTTCCCGTCGTGAGCCTAAGGTGTAAATCGGCTCTTCTATGACCCGTGATGTTAGGGGCCAGCGCATCGATACCCTCCCTTCCATGGATTTCTGGGCGCGCATAAAATTCAGAAATCCCCAATAATAAACTAATTCATGTAGATTAGAAGGAAGGAGGGAGAGGAGAAGAAAAGCCTGTATTTAGCCTAACATTTTCCTACGTATGTATAAGCATATATATAAAAATTCCTATTTATATATGCCCACATATCTTTTGTGCATATACACTATTATATATATATATGTATATATTTTATATATTTTTTTTTACATATATAAAAAGTTTTCAGCAAATATATTGTGATGGAAGAGAACGGTGGAGCTCTCTTTAGTTAAACCATATCGTATTTAAAAATATTTAACAAAAATAATTGGGGAATAAAAATTCCTTCAAAGTCCATTTACAAATATACGCTACGGCTGCACTTTCAAGTTATAAACAATAAGTACGAGTTGTTATTGACCTTTGTTATTGCGTTAATGTACGGAATATCCAGGATAATTTAATTCATTTTTCAAACTGAATGGAGTTGTGTGGAAAATGGTTGGTCTATTTTGAAGATCTCACATTCGGTTGAATTTTTCATAACAATCGGTTGTGTAGATATGGATGTTAAAACGGCAAAAGAATTACAAATCAAATTGGATGAAACATTGAAATAAGTATCGGTTTCTTTGATATTTACTCACACTATTTATTTCAATTATTTAATTTATAAAACAAAGTAGCACACAATAATTGTGTATTCATTGGAAATTGTTTAAGGGAAACAATCTTTAGATCGATTACATTTTTTTCCTAACAATGTTTTATATTTTTTTCTTCTAAATTGCGCTTATAAAAATACTGTACTTCGAACGCATTTGAAACCATTGGATGACTTTTATAAACTTATCGACTTCTACTCAAACTAACAAGGATATGAAGTAACTAACGACTATAAAATAAGCTATTTGTTGTTTATCACACATTAACCGACCTTCGCAGCCCTGTTCACTTTTTGTGTTGAAAGGGTACATCCGTGCTTGATGTGTATTCCAACACGTTGGGAATAAAATGAAAATAATGAAGTTGAAAAATAATCTTAAGTGTGCAAAATTATATCTTAATACAAAGTTGAAGTTGTTTTATTTTTCTGTGTGGCAACACAAAAATTTCAATAAGTCCGGTTGATATAATCCTCTTGCACAACGACCTACGGGGATGCATTCGAACTTCGTAAAGAATAGTATTCTTAATACCTACAGACTTGTATGGCACTCGCTGGATGTTGTCGGATAATAACAACTATGTAATTGACAAGTATCCACAGTTCCAACATAACGAACCTTCGAGCCGCCCGCGATGTAAACAAAGGCGTTAGCGGATTTTTGTATTCCCCTGCAACAAATATCGAAGTGCTTTCGCTCGAGTCTCGATAGAGCATAATGTGGTTGAAACCCAGGTAGAACGGGCGTATGTCAACGTCACCAAAAAAATCCTAATCATATTTATACATTCGTGCTTACGGGCGATGCATACTTCGCATATCGCCGAGTTATCACGATACGGAACAACCTTTCTGTGAGCTAATACCACTTACCTGAGTGCCCGCTCGTTATGTGGGACACATACCTGATAGGTTCCAAAGAGAAAACGAAACAACCCGTCCGTCGCCCTCTATTGGTCCGTAGTGGATTTATGCTATGAAGAGATCCGTTATGGCAAGGAACAATTTTAGAGACTCCCTTTCTACTGGTTACTAGACGCGTCCGTGTATCGATGAGCCGCTCCAATCCATTAGGCTCTCCATGTAGATGGGAAACTCCTGCCTAGACTTTGGATGCTTCTAAGGTTCGGTAGCCACGGGAAAATTGCGCGCCAATGGGCAAACACCTTAAGAACTAGAGCCCAAACCGAGCAGAGATACATGGGATCGCTTCACTTGCACTTTTGAGGCTTTTTCAGGCAAAGGGGCTATTCAAACACTCAATTTTTGATTAAAACAAGATTTTGTAGCCATCAGCTACGCACTTAACACGCGGCGAAAAATGGGGTTATGGAAGCACAAACATCTTCCTTTTCTCTGAATTCTTCCAATTTCACAGGTGGTTAAAACACTTATCAGTCGCGAATCTAAACCGATTTCGAGCGAAAATGTTACTTGTAGGGATTTTCTCCGTTACCGATCCCTTTCCATTCTTAACATCGCAAACTTTCTCATAGAGCCTTTCAAAGCGAATTTGAAATAAAGAAAAGAATCCACGCCGACGCGATATGGCAAAGAGAATAAAAAAAAACAAGCCGGTTTCCCGAAATAACTAAAATACGATCCCGATCATTTAGCAAGAAGAATAAAAGAAAACCAAAGAAACCGAACCTTTAAGCTCGGCATCCAAAATCGAACTCCTTCTCAATCACCTGTAGCCGGTTATCTCCCCTTCTTTTTTTCCTCCTTTGCTGGTTGGCAAGTGTCTATTGGCTAATCAACATTGTCGTATGATAAATCATACGATTTTGCCGTTATTTTATTCGACCGGTTGATGGCGTTACAGTGGATACCACAGGCCTAAACCTTTCGAAAATACAAATAGAGTTGCCAGCGTTAAATCTTAAAATTGTTCCTTTTTTCAAAAGTACATATTACAGCTCAGTTGGATCTCTCCACTGTATATTGGGGAAGATACGACTGAATGATAAACGAAAATAGTTGCTGGCTAATCGCGCAAATCCTTAGTATGAAAGACCCCCATGTCCTTGCCCTTCATGTCTGTTAGGGCGTAACAACTGCCGCCAATTAAGGACTTTATCCGACATTTCAAAAATTTTAGTCCAAGCTTTGCACAATAATGCTCAGCTGCGTTACTCGGGGTGAAATTCCGGCAAAATACTATATCACCGACTTTGTATTTCGCTGGCCTCGCCCGCAGATTATAAGTAAGGGCGTTCCTTTTATTGGCAGATTCCAGATTCGCCTTAAGCTGTTTCCGGATGAGGTCAAGCTTGACTTCCGGGGCAATATTCGCAGTATTATCCTCCAGTTGTTGTGATTTACGCAATATGGCGTACGAACTTCCATGGAGCAACATAGTCTGGCCAAAGAGAGTGAAGTATGGTGTAAACCCGATGGTGGAATCATAAGCGGAACGCAACGCACAATTTATTTTGGAAAGATGGGCATCCCAGTCCTTTTGACCGGGATCGACATAAGCGCGGATGGCCGCGACTAATGATCGGTTAACGCGTTCAGAAGCGTTCGCCTGCGGCGAGTATAGTGCCGTGTAGACATGCTTTACTCCATACTGATTAAGCAAGTTGTTAAAAACGGCGGATTTAAATTGAACCCCATTATCCGAAACAATGATTTCAGGTACCCCAAAAGTATGAAACACCCTCTGCTCTAGGAATTTAACTATCACATCCGCAGTGAACTTCTTTACTGGTTCAATAAATGGAAATTTGGACAGGCTGTCAAGGGTATGGATGACTATCGCTCCCACATTCCCAGTTTTAGTGCGTGGATACGGTCCTATAAGATCTATATATATCCATTGAAACAGCCGATCAGGAATAGAAAGAGAACCCATTGGAGGTCTTAAGGGCCTATTAGGGGCCTTCGTTGATTTGCAAATCTCACACAGTGACACGTACTCTTTTACCTGTTGGTTGAGCTTAGGCCAATAAAAAAGAGTACGTAGGCGATAAAGGGTTTTTCCGACTCCGCCATGTGCGCATAGCGGGTGATCGTGAGCCTTTGCAATTAATTCCCTCGTGAGTTCGTGCGGGACCCATAATTTCCACGCCAAATCTTCCTGCAAGCTATCACCAGTAGCATATTCGGTATGTCTGTAGACGAAGTCGTCAACAACCTTGAGGTCCGGCAGGTGTTGTTGCTCTTCGCGTATCCTTTTAATCAGAGCGCGATAGTCGTCGGACTTGAAATATGGAGAGTTGAGGTCAATGTCCAGCGAGGTGTCGTGCTGAACTACCAATTCGGAAACTTCAATGTCGTGTACTCGAGATAAAGCATCAGGTACCACGTGCTCGCTGCCTTTACGGTGACGAATGGAAAAATGGAAGCCTTGCAACTTAAGAGCCAGCGTGCTAAACGACCTCGCAGGTCTCTGAGGCTCATAAGCCATTTTAAAGAAGCGTGGTCGGTAACAACTTCAAATTCTTGACCTTCCACGTAGGGTCGGAACTTTTGAATAGCTGTTACCGCGGCAAGGCATTCCTGCTCCGTTACGGTGTAGTTACGCCGCGCAGTTGTAAGTTTTTGGGACATGAAGGCGATGGGGGCTTCCGCACCTTCTTCGTTAACTTGTACAAGCACTGCCCCAATTCCGTCTTTACTCGCATCGCAATGGATGGAGAATGGGCGGGAAAAATCGGGGCTGTGTAAGACGGGTGCGGAAGAGAGGCTCTCTTTGAGCGCTTGAAATGCGTTTAAGGCCTCAGTTGTCCACAAAAACTTACAACCCTTACGCAGCATATCTGTGAGCGGAGCAGTCACGGCAGAATAATTCGGCACAAACCTTCGGTACCACCCACAAACTCCCAAGAATCGTCGGAGGTGATGCACCGACTTCGGTAGGGGAAAGTTGGTAATGGCCTCCACTTTATCCGGGTCTGTCTTTATGGTCCCATGACCAACTACATGTCCCAAGTATTTGACCGACTTCATGACGAAGTGGCTCTTTTCCACGTTAATCATCAAGCCAGCTTCCCGCATACAAAAAGCCACTCTGCGGAGGAGTGTGCAATGCTCCTCAAACGTTGATGAAACGATCAGCAGATCGTCGAGATAAACGAAGACTTGGTGACGGATATCGGCAGGGATGACCTTATCCATCAACCTCTGCATCGTTTGAGGGGCATTGCACAACCCAAACGGCATAGTGACGAATTGATAAAGCTGTCTCCCCGGGACGGTAAACGCTGTTTTTTCACGCGAAGCCTCATCGAGAGGGATTTGCAGAAAGCGTCTTTTAAGTCGATGCTGCTGATATATTCTGCCTTAGGCAGCCGACTTAGAATCCCGTCAATGAGGGGAAGCGGGTAAGCATCTTTGACCGTGACGCTGTTAACTTTGCGGGCATCTAAACACATGCGTATTTTCCCTGGTTTAACCACAACAGTCACTGGAGAAGCCCAACTGCTTTTCGACTCCTCAATGACACCCATTTTCAACATCCTGTCCAATTCCGAAAATAAAAGTTTTTCCACCGCAGGCGATATCGCGAAGTGGCGCTGTTTAATCGGCTTGTTATCGCCGACATCGATTGTATGACTTATAAGCGAAGTACGCCTTAGCCCTTGTTTGGAATAGGACGGGACGTCAGAAATGATTGCATTGAGGGTTGCTTCTTGGTCTGGTGACAAATGGTGGCAATTGTCATCCAGTGAAAATTCAACAATTGTGGGGGAACATGAAAAGTTATTACAAGAAAAGAGATCAGACGCGAGTTGAAAAGTCCGTACAAAGTGCACTCCAAGATAAAGATTTTGGCTCAGGGATGGTATTATAGAAAATGTCATGAGTTTTGTTGTACCTCGAATTGTGATGTTACAAGTTACTTGTCCTAAAGTGCGGTGCTTCGTCCCATCTGCGGTCGACACAGTCGTGGTATAACGCCCCCATGGGTGTTGGCTGGTTTGCACAAACCTGTTGGCAAAACTAGAGGCTATGCACGATAATGACGCCCCGGTGTCTATTAACCCCACCACTTCTTCATCGAGTAAGCATACTTTGGCATAGGGCCGCAAGTCGTCCGTAGGCTGGTCAACGAGGGTAGCCTCGCATAAATGGCGACGTGATTCCTTAACGCGCCTCCAGAAATTACGCAAACGAAGTGTCGAACGTTTCGGTTTGGGCTTAGACAGCTCTGCGTTTTCAAAAATTCTTCGTCGAGCCTCATTATATTCGGCTAACCGTATATGGTAAGGCTTGATTGGCCTCATAGGCGTTTTGTCAACTATAGGTGTGGACTTGGCTGACTTTATTCCTGGCGTAGTAGTTTGCGTCGAGTGTGACAGCATTAAACGAAAAGAAGGTGACGAAGGTGTTAGGGTTTCAGGATGGTTAGATGAGTCAGCTAGAGCAGAGGGGTCAACACAGGTGGTAGTGTGTGAAGTCGGGGGTAAAAGATCGCCCGGCTTAAAAGAAGATAAGTTCGAGGGGTTTAAAGTTGATTCGGGGTTTTCCGCTTCCGAAATCATACAAGTTTTATTGGGTGACAATGTATTGGCCCATGGTGTACAAGTGGGTGTAGAAGCAGACACATCAGGTATATATTTTAATTAGTCGTAGCCGGAAGATAATTCGTCGTAGCAGGTGTATCATCCTTAGTTAAGGTTGTATCCAGGATTTTACTATCCGGTTCTATAACATATTCGTTTGGGAACGATTTGGCTTGTATGTCCGACTTCGGATTCAAGAGGACCTGTGGTTCAGAGGCAACTGGTCGCACTGTGTGCTCGTCGAGGATGTGGAGATGTTCGCTATCCTCGGTGCTGAGTTTTTTGAAGCACTGCACTTCGCACACTTTGGTTTTATGGTATTTGCAGCCCCACAACCGTAACAAAATAGACGGCGCTCTGCGGCACACGTGTCGTAGCGATGTCCTTTTTCCCGACAATTCCAACAAGTCAGAGCAGACGAATTGAGCTCCGATACCACCGGGTCATCCCTGGATCGTTCGGCAACTACGTCTCGAAAAACATCAGCGCCTACGTCCGAAACTTCAGCTATGTGGTGACGTCTAGGAGGTCGAGCATGATTTAATTCGTCTTGAAGGTTCTCCATCTGGCGGATGAACGCTCGAAGTTCTCGAATGGAACGTATATCCTGGTGAAGCAGTTCCCATCTGTACTCCGCCCGGAGATTGCTTTTCAAGATGTCTAGGAGATCCATCTCATACAGCGGGTTGTCTAAACGATCGGTCAGTCTTAGAATGCTATCATAGAAGGCATCAAAGTTTTCGGTTTGCCTCTGAATTCTATTACGAACTAATTTCAAAATTTCCCGATCATTCAACCGATCTCGGAACTGCTCGCGGAGCGATTCTCGTATGGCGGTCCATTTTAACGATCCATACGAGCGATGGTATCGCCAATACCATTCGCATGCCTTTCCTGTCAATAGCACATGGAAGCTGTTACATAGGGCTGTAAAGTCACCTCGCAAGGTCTGATGCGTAAGAACTTCGACTTTGTACAGGAAGGAATCAACTGTGATAGTGGACTCCTCCACACTGAACTTCGTGTTCCATGATGCTAAAATTTGAGCTACCTTTTCAGGCGCTCGAAAAGAAGGTGGCTGATGGTTGAAAGCAGGATTTCGAACTAGCCTGCCGCCATTTGGAGGTGGAGAGTTATGAGGCAAATAGTTCCTCGCTGTAGGTATTTCACGAAATTCGGGTGGTGGCTGTTGAGGTCGCGGCTGACGAAAATTAGGTCGCCGATTCTGGTGAGGTCGGGCTTGGTTATTTTCCCCGGAAGGACGAACTGGTGGTGTGTTCCTGGAGGTCTCGCGATTACTTGCGGCTTGTCCGGATGTGTTTGGACTAACCTGAGATTCCTCTGCGTGTTCTCTCAGTGCCGACACAATCATTGACCGTAATCGCGGAATAAGCTGATTAATGAGGTCATCCCCTGATGGTTGCGGAACTGACCTCCCCGAGTTCGGCGAAAGATCAGCACTAATGTTGCCGTTCGGTGGAACAGAAAGGCCGGTTGCCGCTCTACGTATCTGCGAACGTGTGACACGACCCTCCATCACTTTAGGAACGGCTCCTTGAGATGTAGATGGGTGTACGTTCTGTACAAACTCTTCCGCGGCCTGACTACGAGATGGGGAAGGGAATCGTGGCACCAAATTTTCTGGGAGCAATCGTCGACGACAAATGGGGCAAGAGTCGCGATTTCTCAACTATTTTATGACGCATGCTTGGTGGAATTCATGCGCACAAGGTGTTCGAACGAGGTCTTCGCTTGTTCTCATCTCGTTTCGGCATAAGGTACATACGCCGTCTTCTTCATCCATTAAATCCCCAAAAAACTAGGGTTCTGGGCTATGCTCTATGGGCATGGTGGGATCACTTACAAAAGTTCAAAAGAGAAATACAGGAATACTAAAGTCAAAGTAGTAGGCTGGCGTCAACGCGCTCAGCAATGTCAATTCAAGGATAGTTATGCAGTCAGTACGAACACTGGCTAGTGTGATTAGTGCGCGCCGGAAAACTTAATTATGGATGTGTACAAAAGAAAGGACAATTTGCGATATGTGAATAATAGTATCCCAGCAAACAATTTCTATCTTCCGCGATAAGAATGCGATTCGCCTTGGAAGATAAATTTATAGACGGGGATATCGCCATCGTATCGCGGGAGTCACCCCCTTCGGGAGGAAATAGTTACCGAAAGCGAAACTTCCTGGGGAAACTTTGGCGAAACGAGTTGGCAACAAGAAAGCGAATCGCGGCGGGGATAAATTTACGAATTGACAAAATGACGCGATGAGAGTCAACTAAAACAAAAATTATTATCGCTTTTTTTTTAATCTACATGCTTTTTTTATCTTACATATTCTTTGATGCTCATAATTCATATTTCACCCTTTTTCACAATTGATATTTGTAGGATTCGAACCAGGTTCCCATGTTTGCAAGTCCATAGTGCTAACCGTTGCGCTATCTAGACTACAAACAATGACAATGACAAAATCGTCGTTTCGTATTTATTGTGAATTGGCGAAATATCATCTTGGCGATAAATTGGCGAATTGAAATCCTATCGCCAGAGGGATATCCCCTAATTATTGAAAAGGCGATAAATAATCTATAAATTTATTCCATGGAAGAATCGCCATCGTATCGCGATTCTTTCGCCTGAGGGATATCCCCTAATTATTGAAAAGGCGACAAATAATCTGTAAATTTATCGCATGGAAGAATCGCCATCGTATTATCTGGGCAATTTATCTTCCAAATGATACGAAATTGTTTGCTGGGGTAGTATTATAAGTCAATAGTATAAAGGAGGTGTATGCGTATACGTATAAGATAAGATAGCAAAGATTATAGTTGCAATACGTGTAAACCACAATTTATTCAGTACGTGGCTTACTTCGAATGCTTAGACCCACAAGATTTTCAGCTTAATAATAGGGCGTAATAATAATGCATTTGAGAAAAAAACGGATGCATCTGAAAGAAGTCCTAAAACGAAAATTCTTATTCAAGAGAATAACTAGAGTGTAAATAATTATCAGGTTCTTAGCTTCCAAATATAAGAACGAGTATAAGAGTATATCCAAATTTTGATGAATAAATTGTAATGAAAGAATTAATAAAGAATTATATTCACTATCCAGCTATATTTAATTATTTATTTTACGATGAAGACAACGTTTCGCATTATTTATGCATTTTCAAGTCTAAATAAATTCAAGATTATAATCAATAAATTATTAATATAATTTTATAACATAGAAAGAAATTACCTATACATTTATCGAGAAAATATATAATAAAGAACTGTCCATAAAAATTAAAATAATTATTATAATGGTAATAGTTGAAATTATATAGACAAAAATTGATATATATTATATATTAAATATTTAGTTGTCAAAATGTTTTAATCAGGTAACTTTAATTAAAATTATTAAATATTACATTATATTTTTTAGTTGATTCATCTAACTCGGATCTTGAATTTAGTGAATTATTAAAATTTTGGTTAATATAAATTGCTTCTTTTATACGGATTTTATTCTTGTTACGATCTTTATCTATAATTACAGTGTTATCAAAATCCATGGTGTGTTTATCGTAAAATAAATAATTAAATATAGCTGGATAGTGAATATAATTCTTTATTAATTGTATATATACCAGTGATCATCAATCAACTTATTAATGTAATGAAAGAATTTATATAAGTATTAGTGTGTGGTGTAGTACTATATAAATCAGTAATTTCTTCCGCAGGAGTAACTGTAGTTAATACACCTTTGCGTATTCTGCAACCATATGATACGTAGAACGAACATACAAATGTAGATATATAGAGAAAGATATGGATATTATACTCGCATCATATGTATTATATATTGTAGTTTTTGTTACGAATGGTTTTCACCGTCGAGATAAGTAACAATAACCTGGCATACAAACAATACCGCAGTAAAATGGAGTATTAGTGAAATGCATCCAGCGACATTATCAAATATCGAAACCAATCACAATATTTAAATGGTTATTTTAAAGATTGGCACCAAAACTCAATTAATAATGCGTGTTATTTGTTGATATAGCAGCAAAAGAAACGTTTGAGTGAAAAAAATAGCTTGTATAGTAATATGTACGAAAATAAACAAGGTAATTTCCCCCTCTCCTTCTCCTCCCTCCTCACCATGAATGTAATAAATAGACTATATGATCAAGGCGACTTGGAAGAGAAATGGATCGGTCCTTCCTGGAACGGTAACGGGACTCAAAGCAATAATATATATAGGACGCAATCAGCACTTCTCGACTAACTTTTATTCTACTACCAACGCCATTTGGTCACGAGACTGGCACCATTGCCCATTTCGTACAACTCTCAAATACCGTTGACAGCAGCGTCGAAGTCAGAAGAGAAGGCGATCCGAACTCAGAAGGAGAAAAAAAAATTGTTGAGTAGGATCGCTGATCTGCAACACCAAGGTAGCGATGATTCTTCCTCGGTTCCTGGTCTTAAGATCGGAATTCTTCCAACCAAACAACAACTCACAGGAAAAGAGGAAGTCATACGCCACATGATATATAATAATACCATCAAAGACAACAAAAAGCAAATCAGCGCCTGTTAGGGATGGAACTCGACTCTACGTTAAAAGGATGTGGACTGGAGGGATCACCACGTCCTATGGTCTGCTCGGGCATGAAACAAAACAAATAAGCAAGCGTAAAGCCGACAAATGGAGTGCTAATGCACTCCAATTTTTAGGACTGGTGTTGTGTGGGACCTAATAGTTGCGTGGACTCCAGGTGGAACTGAGTCCAAGTCGTCAAGGACGACTAATAGATGGTTTTTGGGCCCCACGTTGGGCGCCAATTGAAATGATGGGCGTCGGAGGACGAGGGTGAGGATTGGCCGTGAAGGCCAGAGAAAAAGAAAGACATAGGTTCTAAACCCTCTCCAAACACTGCCAGTGATGTGCGCTCGCAGACCAGCTCAGTAACCGGGAGTTGCGGGGTGGGTCTACGGCAGCTATTGGCCTCCTCCATCAAGTACAATAAAAAGATATCGCACATCAAGCCCGTTAACAAAAGAAATTACTACTCTAACCAGACAGATATAAAATTGCAGCGAGGAAAATAAAAGATCGAAGGGACGCCTATGCGTCAAACTCCCTAAACCGGCAAAACAAGTACCCGTGAAGGGACGAAGAGCTCTACAGCCAAACTACTACTGCGAAAATGCAACAAGGCAAAACAAAAGGGGAGGACGAAAGGTAACCGTCCAGTCAGGACAGGTCCTTTTCTTCTTCCCGTCGTGAGCCTAAGGTGTAAATCGGCTCTTCTATGACCCGTGATGTTAGGGGCCAGCGCATCGATACCCTCCCTTCCATGGATTTCTGGGCGCGCATAAAATTCAGAAATCCCCAATAATAAACTAATTCATGTAGATTAGAAGGAAGGAGGGAGAGGAGAAGAAAAGCCTGTATTTAGCCTAACATTTTCCTACGTATATATAAGCATATATATAAAAATTCCTATTTATATATGCCCACATATCTTTTGTGCATATACACTATTATATTTTATATATATATATATATATATATATATATATATATATATATATATATATATATATATATATAGTTTACATATATAAAAAGTTTTCAGCAAATATATTGTAATGGAAGAGAACGGTGGAGCTCTCTTTAGTTAAACCATATCGTATTTAAAAATATTTAACAAAAATAATTGGGGAATAAAAATTCCTTCAAAGTCCATTTACAAATATACGCTACGGCTGCACTTTCAAGTTATAAACAATAAGTACGAGTTGTTATTGACCTTTGTTATTGCGATAATGTACGGAATATCCAGGATAATTTAATTCATTTTTCAAACTGAATGGAGTTGTGTGGAAAATGGTTGGTCTATTTTGAAGATCTCACATTCGGTTGAATTTTTCATAACAATCGGTTGTGTAGATTTGGATGTTAAAACGGCAAAAGAATTACAAATCAAATTGGATGAAACATTGAAATAAGTATCGGTTTCTTTGATATTTACTCACACTATTTATTTCAATTATTTAATTTATAAAACAAAGTAGCACACAATAATTGTGTATTCATTGGAAATTGTTTAAGGGAAACAATCTTCAGATCGATTACATTTTTTTCCTAACAATGTTTTATATTTTTTTCTTCTAAATTGCGCTTATAAAATTACTGTGCTTCGAACGCATTTGAAACCATTGGATGACTTTTATAAACTTATCGACTTCTACTCAAACTAACAAGGATATGAAGTAACTAACGACTATAAAATAAGCTATTTGTTGTTTATCACACATTAACCGACCTTCGCAGCCCTGTTCACTTTTTGTGTTGAAAGGGTACATCCGTGCTTGATGTGTATTCCAACACGTTGGGAATAAAATGAAAATAATGAAGTTGAAAAATAATCTTAAGTGTGCAAAATTATATCTTAATACAAAGTTGAAGTTGTTTTATTTTTCTGTGTGGCAACACAAAAATTTCAATAAGTCCGGTTGATATAATCCTCTTTTGCACAACGACCTACGGGGATGCATTCGAACTTCGTAAAGAATAGTATTCTTAATACCTAGAGACTTGTATGGCACTCGCTGGATGTTGTCGGATAATAACAACTATGTAATTGACAAGTATCCACAGTTCCAACATAACGAACCTTCGAGCCGCCCGCGATGTAAACAAAGGCGTTAGCGGATTTTTGTATTCCCCTGCAACAAATATCGAAGTGCTTTCGCTCGAGTCTCGATAGAGCATAATGTGGTTGAAACCCAGGTAGAACGGGCGTATGTCAACGTCACCAAAAAAATCCTAATCATATTTATACATTCGTGCTTACGGGCGATGCATACTTCGCATATCGCCGAGTTGTCACGATACGGAACAACCTTTCTGTGAGCTAATACCACTTACCTGAGTGCCCGCTCGCTATGTGGGACACATACCTGATAGGTTCCAAAGAGAAAACGAAACAACCCGTCGCCCTCTATTGGTCCGTAGTGGATTTATGCTATGAAGAGATCCGTTATGGCAAGGAACAATTTCAGAGACTCCCTTTCTACTGGTTACTAGACGCGTCCGTGTATCGATGAGCCGCTCCAATCCATCAGGCTCTCCATGTAGATGGGAAACTCCTGCCTAGACTTTGGATGCTTCTAAGGTTCGGTAGCCACGGGAAAATTGCGCGCCAATGGGCAAACACCTTAAGAACTAGAGCCCAAACCGAGCAGAGATACATGGGATCGCTTCACTTGCACTTTTGAGGCTTTTTCAGGCAAAGGGGCTATTCAAACACTCAATTTTTGATTAAAACAATATTTTGTAGCCATCAGCTACGCACTTAACACGCGGCGAAAAATGGGGTTATGGAAGCACAAACATCTTCCTTTTCTCTGAATTCTTCCAATTTCACAGGTGGTTAAAACACTTGTCAGTCGCGAATCTAAACCGATTTCGAGCGAAAATGTTACTTGTAGGGATTTTCTCCGTTACCGATCCCTTTCCATTCTTAACATCGCAAACTTTCTCATAGAGCCTTTCAAAGCGAATTTGAAATAAAGAAAAGAATCCACGCCGACGCGATATGGCAAAGAGAATAAAAAAAAACAAGCCGGTTTCCCGAAATAACTACGATCCCGATCATTTAGCAAGAAGAATAAAAGAAAACCAAAGAAACCGAATCTTTAAGCTACATCAACGGAAAAAAAAGGTCTTGCTTTCTCGGCATCCAAAATCGAACTCCTTCTCAATCACCTGTAGCCGGTTATCTCCCCTTCTTTTTTTCCTCCTCTGCTGGTTGGCAAGTGTCTATTGGCTAATCAACATTGTCGTATGATAAATCATACGATTTTGCCGTTATTTTATTCGACCGGTTGATGGCGTTACAGTGGATACCACAGGCCTAAACCTTTCGAAAATACACATAGAGTTGCCAGCGTTAAATCTTAAAATTGTTCCTTTTTTCAAAAGTACATATTACAACACACACAAAACACATTCTAGGAGAATTACACAACCCATCTCGGGTGGACCGATCTCGCTAGAACCCATATTGGTCATTCAGACCTGGACACCACAATCCGCCCGGGCGCAACAGCCCTCTCTGAACATCCCAGAATGATAAACCGACCCATCACAGGTATCATCACCGGGGACACTAGCTCAGGATGACTCATCGGAACTTTCACAGATGTAGTCATCTTACCCTGAGTAGTGCTATCTCTAAATAACCACGCATACTCAGGATGGTTCACCGGTCCTTCCCCAAGTGAAACCATCTGCCCTGAGAACAGGTATCTACTGAATCACCACGCATACTCAGGATCATTCACTGGTCTTTTCTCAGGTGAAACCGTCTGCCCTGAACACTGGTATCTACTGAATCACCACGCATACTCAAGATGATTCACCGGTCCTACCCCAGGTGAAACCATCTGCCCTGAGCAGTGGTATCAACTGACGACCAAACATCCATCATAACTGTAATGGCCTCGCTAGGGCAATAACATAGCAAAAGCTCAAACGGCATATAACACACTAAGCCCCATTTACATGCACAATCACTAATTCCACACAGAATCCCAGTGATCACTCACCTTCTAAGCCTGTAACAGGGATAATCTCAATTCGCCAAACACACAACAGTGAAACGATCCAAAAACACAAGCACAACACTATAAGGCTCACACTCGAATGAGAATACAATCTGAATTCTTCATATGCTGAGCCATAGCCTAGACAAAAGATATTTATTTGGTCCTTTAAACAAAAAGGGGCATAAATACTTCCTTTCCAAGTGGAAATTGAAAAACATGCATGAAAATAGAAACAGTTCAATCTTCAATGATTCATTTTCTTTGTTCGTACGTTATCTTTTACATATTGGAGTTGATTAAGTGAAAATCAAAGTGATTAAATAACAAAGTTGAAGTTAAGATATTTCCGATGTAATTATTTCAGTCCATCTGTATATTTTACCTCGCATCATATGGGGTTGTTCTGATTTATTGAAATGTTGTACAGTGAAAATCGTTTAACACGAAACTGAGGGGACTAAAATATTTTTTCGTGGTAAAGGAAAAAACATGTGTACATACATGTATTCATCAAAATAAAGTTTATTGGATATGTATATACATATGTATGCTGTATTTAATGAAAATCAAAACAAAAGTATTCACAAGAACTTAATGAAATCAATTACAAAATTTTCAAGGTTTTTTAAAAACAAAGCATTCATTGAGTTTTTGGAAAATAATCTGATATTTTTCTCTGCATTGTCTTTTGACATGGATATGTCTTATAGCTGGGGGTCATCCTAAAAATCAGTCCGTCACACGAAATGTCTGTTTTTCTACTCGGGGGTCAGAAGAGGAAACAAGCCCATCGAAAATTTTTCTTTTCTGGTTGTGCATGTCGTTTGAGTGAAGTGGTCATTGTGCATGGCTGTTGCTTGTAGATCCGCGCGGGCGGTGCACTTGCGGGGATCCTGTGTGTACATGTTGGGATGTTGATTTGATAGCGATAAAGGTTGACGTTGTGGACGGCAAGAAATAACATAGTGTACGGGTGAACGGGCGGACTTTCAATGACCTTCAATTTCCGCCAATTCCCATTCATCATTTAATAAAATAGCCCGTGTTGTACTATCTGAATCACTAGGGTCCCAGAAAAGGAAGCAAGTAAGTAGTCAGTTCGACTAACATTTGGACATGCGCAGACGCAATTTGAGAGAGTGTACATAGTTCCCGCCCCCCCGAAGATGAGCGGATGAAGTTCATTCGAGCCAAATCGGGTGATCCAGCGACTGTGTTTGTGCATTTGCAATGGCGGCGATTTGAGGTCTGACTGGTCCACAATGTGGGCCCCCACCCCACGTGCAATAAACATATAGAACAAAATGGCGGATTTATACTAGGCGAGTTAGAATCTCTCAAGTCCCGAAATAAAGAAATATTCCTCGCAGGATGTTATATGTTATGATGTACATTCAGAGGTCTGCAGAAGATCAAATGCCCCCCTTCCGCAAAAATTCCAAAATGTTCAAAATGGCTGGAATCCAAACAAATAAAATAGCGCACGTTGTACTACATATCTGAATCAATAGGGTCCCAGAAAAGGTAGCAAGTAGTCAGTTCGACTAACATTTGGACATGCGCAGACGCAATTTGAGAGTGTGTACATTACATAGCTCCCGCCCCCGAAGATAGAGATAGAGCGAGACCCATCGCGGATGAAGTTCATTCTATCCAAATGGTTGTGCATTTGCAATAGTGGCGATTTGAGGTCTGACTGGCCCACAATGTGGCCTCCACCTATCATGCAATAAACGTATCATAAAACAAAATGGCGGATTCGTACTGCGCGAGTTAAAATCTCCCAAGCCCCGAAATAGAGAAATATTCGTCGCAGGATGTTATAGTTCCAAGCAGCTCATCGTGACATGATGTACATTCAGAGGTCTGCAGAAGATCAAATGCCCCCCCCCCCTTCTGCAAAAATTACAAAATTTTTTCTTGTGCATTCTCTTTGTGCGTGTGTTGGAATGTTTTGTTTACTTTTGTTAGTTTCCCTTTCTGTTTGCCGGACACAATCGCATAGAGTCGCACGCGTTACTTGAGAAACGGATTGTGTGTGCCGGACCCGGACTGTTGATTAAAGGGGCGGGATGAGACGGATAGTGTGGGAGCGATTTTGCAATAGATACACAAACACAATACACGTCCGATTGGGAAAAGATGGTGGGAAGCGTGATTGCGATTAGCAGAAACGTACTCAGAGAAATGTTGATAGCCTGCAGTCTGCAAACTGTACTGAACGGGTAGATGGAACAGGGTGCACGAGAGGAGGTGAATATTGCACACACGCGATGCAAACGAAAACGAAAAGATCCCGCGAGAGAAAGGAGCCCAAGCGGACAGGACAAAGCAAAGCAGAATTTATGACGAGTATCTACACTGCCACCAGATACATGGGTACATGGATATATCTTATGCCTACCGAAAGCGTGGGACGTGTTTTCTCGAATGATTTCATCCAGTATAACTATACTGGGATCTTTACAAAACTTACGTCGATATCTTCAACACAACAGGTTCCACGCAGTCGGTAGTCATAGACATATCCATGTTCCGATGTATCTGCATGCAGTGTAGATACTTTGTATCTTTTTAGCACTAAATTGTCAACAAGTTGCTCGATTTCGTTCATTTGGTTATTCATTTCACCATTGGAATGTGCGTCTAAATAATCGCGCATACTTTTCACGATGTTCCTCATTTCGGATGGCGTGGGAACAGGAGCTGCATTATCCATTTCGTTTTCGTCGTCAGAATCTGCATCAGTGATATTTTTTGAGCTTTGAACAAACTCCAAAATCGCTTTGTCTGTCATAATTGGGGCTTTACACTCACTTTCATCATCCAATACAACGAATTCTTCCACTGATACAGTAGGACAGTCCAATAATACAGAAACTTTCTCAAACATTTCATTAAGCGTCGGTTCAGCTTCAATGTCCTCTATCCCCATTTCGTTTGGCGCCGAAGAATTTAATAAATACTTTTAGGAAGCCTGCATGACGAAAACAATTTTCAATCGTCCTTGTAGTCACTGAGTGCCATACAGAATGCAACATATGAAGAGCATCTAATAATTTGATCAAAAATCATATTATGGGGCCCCATAAAATTTGAGTCCTGGGCACGGATTTTCTCTCGACGGCCCTGGTCACATGCTATTCCGAGGGTACTTCAAGGCCATGTTTGGCTCCGTTTTACGAAACATGTAAAACCACCTCCCTTTTATTGCACTCCCCTCTTAAATCTCGCGCGGCTGGTGTTTTATGTATTTTTTTCATTACCAGAAGGAAAATCTTTCGATTTTCGTTTCGTGTTAATAGAAAAAATGCGCATGAGAATCTATAGTAGTTTGTCGAGACCGGTGCATTACTTCGTGTTAACCGATATTTTGTCTTAAGCGTTTTCACGTTAAATGTATTTCACTGTATATCATTCGGGTCTTATTCTGAATCTAAATTTTAGACTTGGCGAAGAAGTGAAACTCCTTGAAATTCTTTATAAAATATACTTAGTACGGAAGCATTGATTTTTACAAAAGCTTAAATTTTAAATACTTTTTTAAAGCCAACGAAATTTGGCGCCATTTGAACCTAAAACGATTAAGGCAGTCATAGTTTAAAAGATACAGCTTTTCGCAATTAAGCAATTATTTGAAAAACACAAAATTTTTGGCACCATGAAATAAGTTATTTGAAAATAAGGCATTAATGGATAATTTCGGTTGAAACCGAAAATAGCCATGCATAGATTCTTTCGGTTTTACACTCAATGCTTAATTTCGTTTAAAATGAAGGTGAGTATGTACATGGCACTTTTCGCTTTCCTTCGCATACCTTATTTCGGTTTGAAATGATGCATAGCCAGAAAAAAAAGCTGGATGCAGATATGCTAGGACGAAACGGCTGCAGATACATGTACAAAGAGTGAAACGGACAACCTAGGGCTACATGCGGGGGTTCGCAACGCCCTACTAGCGGAGCTAGCCCATCTCGTTCCTAACCGAAATTATCCATGCACACTTGTGCGATACTGCGGGTTATGAATTAACAGTCGCTTGTGTGGGCTTCGCTCGCTACGCTAGCTCCGGGCTTAAGGAATCACAACAGTCAGTATCGCACAAACATGAACGCCCGTTTCGCTCGCTCTGTGTACAATAGTCCCTTGTGTGGGCTCCACTCGCTACGCTCGCTCCGCGCTTAAGGGATCGTAACCCTCAGTATCGCACAAACGTTTCCAAACGAAAGTATCCATTTGGATTATTTCGTATGCCTTATTTCGCTATGGCTTATTTCGGTGCCCCAAAATTTTTGGTAGGTACAACGAGTTTTTGTCAAATTAAACCTTTAAGCACTAGTTTTTCGGCAAAGTTGGATTTAAACTCTTTAATAGGTATCAACAAAATTTTTAACAATTTAACATTAAATAGTTATCTTTAGCAATATTCAATCAATGGTTCAACAGTCTAATACGATAGACATTAACCCAGGTGACATGTGTCAACTTTTGTTAATCGACCGAAAAATTCATAATAAATGTTATGCGAGGTTAAAAGAAAGACGTCAGGTCACGTTGAATCGATTAACGAGATGAACCTTTATTCCATGTTTCATTTGACATCTGTCGCTGTGTGCTGTTACAGTTACTAATGCTGATATGACACTATAAAGTGCACTTGCGGCAGTCCTGAAAACTAAAAGCACAGCGATAAGAACCTTATGCGAAATAAAATTAGTGAGGGTGAGAAGAAGATAGAGTCGAATCGAAACAATTTTGCTAGCAATTTGCTAACTATCAAACTTGCGAAATTGTATTCAGAAAATACTTGTATTTAGAAAATACGATTTTGCTCACTTGGAGCTGACAGCTGTCAAAGTACCAGCTTCGTTCAATAGTTGTCTTTGCTTTTATACCATTATTCACTAATAGCAATCACTAACTAGCGTTATCTTCATAAAATCATTTATTTAGTCAACGTTTCGCATATATAAACGCATTTCCAAAACTATTTTATATTAATATTAAACATTTTCTACATCATATATTGATTAATAATATTTAAAAAATTACCTATTTGTATTTGTTAAAACAGTTTTTTTTAAATATTGGTATACAATACAGTGCTGGAAAAAAAAGTTGCACAAATTATTTTATTCCCTTTTTCGTAAAAATTCTTCGAAGTAGTTAGAGTGGTGGTGTTTTATTGGCTCAGGTTATAGTATAACCAATTATGTGTACCCTGTCTAGAAATAGTGAAAAGTTTTGAAAGAAGTTCACTTATTTGGTGATAATAGCGTAATAAACAGAAAAGTGCAGTTTGGGTGAAAAATAGGAAAAAGTTAGTGCGGAAAACAAAAGCAATATTTGGATTTTGGCGAGTGAAAATCGAAATACATATTTGTAAAACAAGTGAACGAATGAATGTTGCACAGTGTACTGTGAAATGGTACTCGAAGAAGTTCCCGGAAATGAGCGCCACTGAGCGGACGAAAGGCTTTGGACGATCAAGAACAAAACGACACCAGTTGACCCCATTCCTACCGTTACAAAGCCATCCGAACTTCAAAACTTCATCTGGTTTTAGGAACGATCTAGTTGTAGCAACGGTTATGCAAATCTCAGCAAGTTTGATGAGAAAAAGGCTGGCGAAAGTTGGCTTACGTACGTGGAAGCCAGTCGGTAAACCAGATTTGCCGTTAAAACATTAGGCTGAAACGTTTGTAATGGGCTCAGGAGCAGGTTACATCGATTTGGAAGATGGAGAATATTGCAATAATTGCAGGATTGCTGAAAATTAAGCAACATGTTGACGGCGGAAAATTTTGTGTCCGGCGAAAAATTTGAGGAAAGCCAATGGCTGTGAATGCCAATTCATTTTCCAGTATTTGCAAGAAAACTGCTGCTGATGCCACTTTTGAGCTTGGAAAGCATATTCCACCACCTTCATGATCGAAAAAAAATCTCCAAACCTTAAACCCTCCAGTTTTCGGAGACAATCTTCGAAGGCATTCACCGCTGATCGTTTATCGAAGTTTATCTAAAGTCAGATGGCAGTTCGGATGGCTTTATAACGGTAAGAAGCGATCTACAATACAAAGGGGTTAGTTTCTTCCTGATTGTTTAAAGAATTTCTTACGCTCGGTGGGGCCCATTTCCCGCAACCTCTTCGAGTATCATTACGCATTACACTGAGGAGCATCCGGTCTTATACTTCTTTCGCAAATATTTCGATTGTCTCGCGCCGAATCCAAAATATTGCTTTTATTTTTCGCACAAACTTTTTCCTATTTTTTCACCCAAACTGCGCTTTTCTACATATTAGGCTATTATCACCAAATGAGTGAGCTTCTTTCAAAATTTTTCACTATTTCTAGACAGAATACACATAATTTGTTATATCCTGATCCAATAAAACACCGTAACTCTAATTACTTCGAAGAATTTTTGCGATAAAGGGAATAAAATAGTTTGAGCAACTTTTTTTCCAGCATTGCATAATAAAAATAACAATATTTATAATCCAATTTTGAAAGTGGCAAAAGTCACTTTGTTTTCAAATCGAAATATTTAAGGGTTTGCGTTTTAACACGTCTAAAAATATTGATGACAATTTTCGTGAAGGCTACACTTTTTATACCCTTAACGGATGTGATAGGGTATATTAAATTTGTCATGAAGTTTGCAACGCACAGAAGGAAGCATCTCCGATCATATAAACTATATATATTCTTGGTCAGTATGATGAGACGAGTCGATTAAGCTTTGTCCGTCTGTTTCTATGCAAACTAGTCCCTCAGTTTTAAAGCTATCGAGCTGAAATTTTACAGAGAGCCTTCTTTCTATTGCAGGCAGTATATATGTCGGAACCAATGGAATCGGACCACTACGTCATATAGCTGCCATAGGAACGACCTCGCTCAGTTTTAAAGCTATCGAGCTGAAATTTTACAGAGAGCCTTCTTTCTATTGCAGGCAGTATATATGTCGGAACCATTGGAATCGGACCACTACGTCATATAGCTGCCATAGGAATGACCGGTCCAAAAATTCGTCTTTGTGAGAAAAACTTTTTTATTTCTAAAAATATATTTTTCAGATTTCACAGAAATCAACAGTGTCTATAGCTAAATCACATTTACAACATTTGGTTGAAATCGGACCACTATGTCATATAGCTGCCATAGGAACGACCGGTCCAAAATTCGTCTTTGTGAGAAAAACTTTTTTATTTCTGAAGGTATTGTTTTCAAAATTCACATTAATCAATAGTATCTTAAGCGAAATCATATTTCCGAATTTGGCTGAAAGCGGACTACTCGATCATATAACTGTCACAGGAACGACCGTCCCAAAAGCAAGTTTTTGTCAGAAAAAACTTTTTTTTTTATTTCTAAAGTTATCTTTACGAAATTGCATATTATTCAATCGTATTGACTACTAAGCCACGTTCCTAAATTTGGTTGAAATTGGCCCACTATTTCATATACCTCTTATAGGAACAGTGAAATCTGAACAAGTTTTACTACTAATTTCAAAAAGTCAAATGAACCATGAAACACAACGAAGGTATGATACCCTTCACGCGAAGCGTGAATGGTAGCATACCTACGGCAAGCTAGCCGAAGGCTAGCTTGTTCTTAGTATGAACAATTTTCAGTGCTGTACTGAAGCATATTCTTGTTGTGCACTTTCCAGCGATAGATCGAAAGCAGTACCTGGTGAGTACTGATATGTTGGTGATACGAATCCAGAGGCCGAGGGTTCTATTACACCTGGACTCCGATGCAATCGCGAGGATATCTGAGCCATCCGCCAACTATTCCATCCTTATCGCCCTTTATTTGTATTATTCCCCACTTTTGCCTCCCGGGTTAGTGTTGTCTTCCCCAGGCTTAGGCATTTTTATTAATACGTAAAGGACAGGGGCAATGAGCGGCGAAAACCCCGCCCATGTCTCCCGAACTGAGCAAGAGCAAGCACAGGCCGCTGCTTTGCTCATTGAGGGGCCTTTTTCGTCGTCAGATTTGCACGGCCCGAATTTCACGGTCATTATGCCACATTAGGCTCCGTCCCCACGGACATCTTTGGATGTCCATCGAACGGTCCGTTACAATACTTCCTGAAAAATCATTGTTTCTCATCACTATCATCGTGGCGCGACCGCCTGACGTCGGGCCTTGGCCGTCTGGATCGTTGTCCTCCAATTATCTCGGTCACGTGACCGCGTTCTCCAATTTCGGAAGCCCAGTAGTTGTGCGGCGTCCACACCTACTGAGCTCTCCCAACGAGATCTCGGTCGTCTAGGTAGTCTCGCTCTGTCGACTAGTTCTGCATTCATTACTCTCTTTGGCATGCGATCATCGTCCATTCTTTGTACATGCCCTGCCCATTAAAGTCGTTGTAGTTTGACGATTTTCGAAACTTCCAGCTCATCGTACAGTTCATACAACTCATGGTTGTACCGGTAGCGCAATCCATCTCGATCGCAAACAGCCTCGAAAATTCGCGGTAGAACCTTACGTTCAAATGTGTCTAGCATGTTTCCGGAGGCTTGAGTTAGGGTCCATGCTTCGCAGCCATAGCAAAGCACTGGTCGTATAATGGTCTTGTACACGCGGAGCTTCGTGTTTCTGTACACATGCTTCGATTTCATTATGGACAGAACCGAGAAAAAAGTCTTATTAGCTAACTGTATCCGTCGCTTGATTTCGTCAGTTTCGTTGGCGTCCCTTGACAAGTTGTTCACGAACTCGATATTGAGGTCCCCCACATTAATGCTCGGTTGTGCTGGTGTCCTTGTCGTCGATTGCATCATTATTTTAGTTTTACCCTCGTTGATACGTAGTCGAACTTCTTTTGCAGCGGTATCGAGCGTATGCAGAAGTTCTTCTGCGCCGGCCAATCTTCGGGACATGATGTTGATGTCGTCGACGTACGCTGCTAATTGTGTCGACTTGGTGAGTAGCGTCTTGCTGTTGTCCATATTCATAGCCCGAATAGCGTATTCCAGTGCTAGGTTGAAGAGCATCGGTGCCAGTCCACCGCCCTGTTTCAGACCAGTGCGGCGTGTTCCAAATAGATCAGTAAGTCTATTCTGGATCCTGACTTGTGAGATGGAGTTGGTCATCGTCATCTTTGTCAGTCGCACTTATTTGGACGGTATGCCAAATTGCAGCATGATGTTGTACAGTACTCCACGATCGATACTGTCATATGCCTGCTTGAAGTCGACAAAGATTTGGTATACGTTTACGTTGTACTCCCAGCACTTCTGGAGTATCAGTCTGACCGTAAATAGCTGGTCGGTTGTGGAGCGATCAGGTCTAAGCCCGCTTTGATATTCGCCAATGATTCGTTCTGCGTACGGTTTTATTCTATTTTCCAGAATTTTTGTCAAAATTTTATAGGACGTACAAACTAGCGAAATGCCCCTGTAATTCTCACACCGCAGTTTATCTCTCTTTTTGTAAATTGGACAGATGATGCTTCTGCGCCAATCGTCTGGGATAACCTCGTCCTCCCATACTCGATGGAGTAATTGATGTATGGCATTAGCTAGACCCGTTCCACCGAATTTTAGCAGTTCAGCTGGAATCTCGTCAGCGCCCGGCGCTTGATTTCGTTTTAGTGACCACAACGCGAGATCAACTTCCTCTACTGTCGGGGGTTGTATGGGTGGGCCTGGATCCACAATATGGTCGAGAGCTTCTTGTGTGGGGATGTTAGATGGTAGGTTCAAAATCTCTTCAAAGTAAGAGGCCCATCGTTTGTTAATGCCATCGGTATCGCTGATGATGTTTCCATCCTTGCCCTTACAAAGGCTAGTCCTGGGATGGTTGCCGTTCTTAATTGTATTTACTAGTTTACACGCTTGTCTGGTGTTCCTATCAGCTAAGTTTTCGTTTATATTCAGCAACTGCTCGGCAAAGTATTTACGTTTCTTACGTTTAATTATTCTATTCGATATTCGCCGTAGCTCGTCATATTTTTCTCTTCTGGCTCTGGTTCCTCATTGAATTCATTGTCTGTAGGCTTCATTTTTCGCGTCAAGTGAATTTTTGCATTCTTCGTCGAACCAGTCATTTCGCGCTCGCCGGGCTTTATACCCCACGACCTTCTCTGCGACATCTCTAATGGTACACTTGGGTTCTTTCCAGAACCCATGGAAGCCTGTGTTGCTGATGCTGTGTAGCATAGACGACAGTCTTTCCTCAAGGGCGGTAGCATACGCCACCGCTGTAGCATCGCTCAGAAGCTTGTCAACCGCAAAGATTTTGGGAGGGCTGATTCTCGATTGGTGCACTGAGGAAATTCTACATCTGTAGGTCGTCTTCACCAGGTGGTGATTTGAGTCGCAGTTTGCTGCTCGATAGGAGCGAACATCCATCGCACTAGACGCCCATCTCCTGAAAATGAGGACGTGATCAATTTGGTTGACAGTGTGTGCGTCTGGAGATTTCCAAGTCTGCTTGTGAATGCATCGATGTGGGAAACACGTAGAGCTTACGACTAGATTCCTGCTGTAGGCGAGGTCGATAATTCGCCGGCCGTTGTCGTTACATTCTTCGTGGAGACTGTGGCCTCTAGTAGTCCCCCGGTGCCAACTTTCATTTCCGGCTTCGCATTAAAGTCTCCCAGCAGCAATTTGATGTCGTTTGTTGGAAGTGAGTCGAAGAGAGTCTCAAGGCGGGCGTAGAACTCGTCTTTTACTGCGTCTTCTTTAACTTCAGTGGGGACATGCACATTGATGAGCCAGAGATTGAAGAATCGAGTCTTAATGAATCGCACATAGCCGTTCATTTATGGGTTTGAAGTCAGTAATGTGCGGCTTGAGGTGATTGTTTACTATGAATGCTACTCCAAACTCCTTGGGGCCCGATGGTTTGCCACTTGTAAAAATTGTGTGCGACTTCTTGTCATTAATCTCGCTGCCAAGCCAATTTTTTTCCTGACCTGCACTAATGCTCAGTTTGTCCTTTTCGACCTGTTGAGGGAGGGCCTTCTCGGCCCCCTGTTTGTTCAGGGAGCGTACATTCCAGGATCCGATAGAATAATCCCTTAGTCGTTTGCGTGGTCGTCGTTGTTAATCCGTCCAATCCGAGGCTTTTGTTCCAGGTTTCTTGACATGGTGTGGTTGTTGCAAGGACGAGTTGTCAGCACGTCGCTTAACCCCATTCAGGGGATGGCCTCGGAAGATAGCTGCTTCAGATGGTTCAATAAACGTGCTGGAGTTCACACAACTATTTTGCAGGTCCAACTACGCAAGTCATTCCATCCTACTAAACCTGAGACGCTTAGTTGTTGGTCAGCCATTCAGGCTACAGCTATCTGCCTTTTTCCAAATGTCTTATCGTTAAGACTTGGCCGTCAGCGGTTTGAAACACTGCCGTTACCAGGGGGCGCCCACGTGGAGGACTATGGAAAAGGTCTTTTGCCCCCCATCACTATAAAGTGACATATACCACTTTCAAAATAAATTTCTTTGTAAAATTAGTGACTTCAATTTTTTGTGTGCAATAAAATACAATACATATGGAATTAATATGCGAGAAGAGAGTAATTGACGAATATTAGTGCATAGATTACGTAATTGTGTAATACTCATCATCATCATAGTGGCGCAACAGCCCGACGTCGGGCCTTGGCCGCCTGGATTATGTAATACTAACAATTTTAATTCATGTATAGAGTGCTTTTAATGTTTATTTTGATCTAATTCCGAAAAACATCAATATAAATCTGTCGTAAATCTCAATTTAGCCAATCGAACATACAACGTAATCCTTAATTTGCTTGTATTTTTATTATCGTCACCGAAGAAAGCTGGTGTCATGACAACAAATAAATAAATAATAAATAAATAAATAAATTCATGAAAAATTATTTGTCTATTTATTTGTTGTCATGACATGCTTTGTTCTGTCCGATCAAATAAATTGGTGTGAGTAACAGTCAGTTCAACTCTGAAATAAAAATTAGATTTGAGTAAATATTTTATTCAGAGAAAATTTCTGAGTTATTTGCGACATTGTCAAACAAACACGACGTAAGAGTGATTGAATTTCTTAATTTATTTTCCGGCGGTTATCATTAACTGAGTTAGACTCTATTTTACCATGTTTTTAGGGCTTTGTATTAAAAACAAAACCCTTATGAAATCAGTCAAATGTCTGTCTGTCCGTCTGTCTGTCTGTCTGTCTGTCTGTCTGTCTGTCCGTCTGTCCATGAAATATCTCACGAACGGCTGAAGCTACATATATGAAATTTTGTGGGAATATGTAGAATTATTGCAATTCGCCGGAGAAAGCGATTCGCTGTAATAGGCTGACTTTAAGGGGAGGTCCCCATAGAGGGGAAATGAAGGTCAAAATTTGTTTTTCATCTGGTATAGGCAAGTGGGGTATCATGAGAAAGGTAACACCGAGTACATTCCACTTTTGGTATTTTCATCAAATTTGAAAAGAGGGGAAAAGAGGTAGAGGGGAAAATATGTGGTCCGAGTTTGTCCCCCCCCCTCCCCTTGCATTTCGAGACCGTTACACTTAGAAATATGAAAATTTGCAGAAATGCGGCATTTAACTAGCATAGAAAACCGAAAATCGTAGAATTTTGATATCGCATCAAAAAAGGTTAATAATAGTACATTTCTATAGTTGCAGTTAGCACACCCCTGCATCCCTTAAGCATATCCGAGGTCAAAAATATTGATGGCCAATGATAACCAACATCGTTGACAATAATATATGGAAGTTTCATTACAATCACATAATATTTAATGATAGTACATTGATTTAAAGTTAGGTAGGGGCTGTCCACATTGAGGCGAAATTAAGGTCAAATTTTTTTTCGACTGGTATAGGCAAGTGAGGTGTCGTGAGAAAGGTGATGTTGAATACATTCCATTTTTTTCGCATTTTCTTGAAATTCGTAGAAAGGGGAACAGTGGGGGAGGAGAAAATGTTAGTTCGTAATTTGTCCCCTCCCCACCTGCATTTTGAGACCGTTATACTTAGAATTATGAAGACCTTATTATGAAGGTGGGTTCCGAATAGCATATAAAATGGCAAATAGAGGAATTTGTATATATTCTCAGAATAGGTCAATAATAGTTTATTTCTATAGTTACGGTTAGCACACCCCTGCATGCCTTAAACACGTTCGAGGTCAAAAGTACTGATGGCCAACGATAACCAACACCTTAGGCATTATTATGTTCTAAGTTTCGTTACAATCACATAATATTAATTGGCATGTAAAATGTAAGTGGGTAAGACATTTTAATTGTTTTTTTATCCATCTTATATACCAAAATAAGCGTTTGCTACAAAACCCTCGGATTGCGGGCGTAGCCCTCTATATTCCGGTTTCATTTATTATTTGAGCCCTTAATTTTGTTTTAAATATGGTTTCAGGCAAATCGCCTTCTTGGCCGTTTTTACGATGTGCATCCTGTCAGTCCAAATTTGGGCTACTCTTTCGAGTGTTTGGGGCTCTATTTCATCAATAACGCGCTGAACACTATGACTAAGGACACTATGGTTAAGAACCTTGGTCTTGTTGGTATCAATCTTTAGCCCAGTCTTGCTTGTATTGTTGTAGTTAGGAGATAGGGCTGCATGCAACACATCGCCGATCACTACGACGAATTGGATGGGTGAGAGGATGCACCATGGCCAAACTTCATGAATTTGTAGTTTAGTCTTATTGTGTTGATTAATTAAGGTCTGCGCACCGCTGAAGTTAAAAGCGTGCTTGTTTTGAATGGATTGTTTAGTCAGTAGTTAGTTCATACTACTTTGCCTTAACCCCTAGTGGGGCATAGCGCGTCAACTACTCCTGCGCGCCATCGTACTCTGTTCTGGGCAATGGGGCGCAACTCCCCAAAAGACTTACCCAGTGCCTGACACTCCTTTGCTACAGATCGACGCCATGTGATTCGAGGACCCCCTCTTGGTCGGCCTTGGTTGGAAATGGGGTTCCATTTCATGGCATGCAAAGCAATGCAGTTATCACTCTTCCGCAATGTGGTACTTGTCCACTGCCATTTTCGCCTCCGTATCAATTCGTCAATTAGCATCTGACCTGTACGCCGACTTAACTCGTCATTTAATATTGTTTCGGGCCAGAATATTCTTAGAATTCGACGAAAAAATGAGTTGACGAAAACTTGCAGCTTTCTATTAACTCTTACGGAAACTTTTCATGTACTGCTCCCATTCAAAAGCACTGACAGTACCAGGGAGCGAAACAACCCCAGCTTGGTCTTGATGCTGAGATTACTGCTCTGCCAGATTTTGGATAGCATGCCTTATGCACATTTAGCCTGGTAGATACGACGAGCGATGTCCTGCTCCGTACCACCATTTTCGGCAACAATGCTACCCAGATAGACGAAGTTGTCCACCTTCTCCACAGGCTGCCCACTAATATTGATAGCAATAGGTGTCGGATTTCTTTTTCGCAATGGTGGCCTAAGAACCTTTAAGCGGAGAATCGTATTCAGCAGATTGTTTGATGATGATTCGCAGAGTGTTAATGTGATCGACGCAGGAGAATCCGGATCGAAAACCAGCCTGCTTTTCATCGATTGTGCTTTCTAAGTGGGCCTTTAGTCTTTCCAGGACGATTTTAGCTATTATCTTGGCAACGGCAAGAAGCAAACAAATGCCTCTCCAATTATTACAGTCTGTGAGGCTACCCTTCTTTGGAAGTTTGATGATCAAACCTTCCTTCCACTCATTGGGAAAGGTCTCTGTATTCCACGCTTTATCAACAAGTGGGTGCAGCAAATCGGCAGTTACGCTTGGCGCTGCTTGATAAAGTTCGGCAGGGATACCGTCAAGTCCGGCTGCCTTTCCTCGTTTTAGTGCAATAATTGCAGTGACTATTTCCTCTTTAGTCGGGGCAGTGGACCGTATACGCACATTTTGATGGTTAGCTAAATTATCAATATGAGGGGGAACTTCACCAGAGGTTACACGACGGTGGCGAAGTGTTTCTTCCACCGCCTCATATGATCTTCTTCTAAGATAAGTAGCTTTCCAACAGTATCCTTCACCGGATGTTGGCAGGAGTTACGACTACCTGTAAACTCCTTGATGACACTGTATACGGCGTTTAAGTTGTTACTTCTAGCGGCTTCTTCTGCTGAGGCTAAAAGAGAATTCGCATTAACTCTTTTATCGCGTCGCACACTACGCTGAACTTCTCGAGCTTTCTGACGGTAAAGTAGTTCGATGCTGCTTCGATTGTCGTTTGATGCTGCAGCCAAACGAAACTTCAGCTCCTTTCTTTCAACAATCCGCTGCCATGAAGCGTCGGACATCCAGGGCTTATTCCGGCAATCCATGTTGGTTCCAAGGATGGTATTTGCGCTATCAATGTACGCATTTTTTATGGCATCCCAGTTTTCGTTTATATCACTATCTGGGTGACTAGTTACCTCAGCTGCTTTTTGCGTAAGATGGTCATTCTATTGTTGTAAGACAGCTGGATTTTTTAATCGAGCGGTGTTGAATTTGCGGCGCCTGGATCTTCGTCGCTAGGGAGGCGCACGGCTGCAACTCTTGAATCTTTTACTAATGGCAAAGTGGTCGATTTTATTTTGTGTTCTGCGTCAATCAACAGAGGACCAACTGATTTTTTGGTTGTCTTAAGCAGCACAATCGAGCCATGCAACAGTTATTATGATCGAAATATAACCATAGTCATATAACGATTTTGCCATATAAAAAGTCAAAATAGCATTGTTTAAACGTTTGTCAAATGGTAAATTTACAGTTTTTGCCTGGTTATAACCATGACTTTCTGAAAGACAGCATAGTTATATTTTAGCTATTTAGATGACTATGTTGTTACAGACAGTAATTTCAATGTCATGTATCTGACAAAATAGTAAGTTTCGCATCTGAAGTATTACTTAATATTAACAATATTGTTTTTATACCCTAGACTTTTAGTATAGGGTATATTGCTTTTGTCACGACGCAAATATGTAACACCTTAAAGGAGGCTCCGGAGGTATAGCAATGTATATATATAAATTATCAGCCATGTCTGTCTGTCTGTATGTCTGTCTGTCTGTCTGTCTGTCCGTTCGCACGATAACTTTCGATAGAATGAAGCTAGAGCCTTGAAATTTTTGTGAAATGTTGGAAGTATCATCTAGTTGGTTGGTATTGAAAATGGGCATGATCAGGCCAAGAGAACGCCTACCTCCCCTACATATGAAAAATAATTAAATGTATCTATAACTCCCGATTAAATAAACACGAAAAGCTCTAGCTTTGACAGATTGCTCGTGACGGTAATCTGATACTCTCCTGGAAAAATAAAATCGATCAGTTGAAAACTAACGGTAATTTTCTTACAAAGAGCCCCGTACTACCCTACTTTTCAGGTTTTTTGTCCATAACTCTTGAACCAATTGACGTAGACATCTGATTTTTGGCATGTAACCTTGAAGTAAGAAGCTGCTTCGGTTCTAGTAAGTTGGGCATAATCAGATTAAAGAAACGCCTACCTCCCCTACAAAATTCAAAAAATTAAATATAATTTTAATTACGATAACTTTCGATAGAATGACACCTGCAAATTGAAAATTTGGTAGAATGTTGGCAGTGAGGTCTTATTAGTTGGTATTGAAAATGGGCACGATCCGACCCAAGGAACCCCTACCTCCCCTACAAATGAAACTTCAAATAAGCGATTACTTTTGATAGAATGAAGCCAGCAACTTGAAATCTTGCTTTATGTATTTATGTTCTTGCAAATGTACAATTGCGAATCATTTCAGTGAAAATTGGAATTGTTTGTGACACTTGGTTTCATTCTGCACACCAACTTAGTATGCGTCTGTAGCTTTTGTCCCGTTGTGGGGCTTGAATCATAATCGACCGTGTTTCGAGTAGCAAAAAAAATCCCGGTGCGTTACCGAGCTAAGCTACAGACGCATACTAAGTTGGTGTGCATAATGAAACCAAGTGTCGCAAACAATTGAAATCTTGGTCAAATGTTTGAAATGAGATTGAGTTAGTTGGCATTAAAGATGGGTTAGATCCAACCTAAGGAACCCCTACCTCCCCTAGAGACGACACTTAAAATAAGCGATAACTTACGTCAAAATAAACCTAGCGACTTGAAATTTTAACCAAATGTTTGTAGTAGGATCCAGCTGGCCAATATTGAAAATACGTAAAATCCGACCAACGAAACCCCTACTTCCCCTACAAATGAAACTTCAAATAAGCCATAACTTTCGATAGAGTGAAGCTAGAGACTTAAAATTTTGTTTGTATGTTTGTAGGGTGATCTAATTGGTTGGTGGCAATGATGGGCAAGATCCGACTCAAGGAACCTCTACCTCCCCTACAAGTGAGACTTCAAATAAGCAATAATTTTCGATGGAATGAAGCTAGCGACTTTAAAAATTCGACAAGTCTTTGTAGAATGGGTTAGTTAATTGATTTTGAGAATGGTCAAGATCTCCCTGAATGAGTGCCAACCTCCCCTATAAACTGGCTATATAGAAAACTCACTTTTAATGCATATGGTCGTTGCCAATTATTACTTTTGGTGTCACCACTAGGTCTGTACAAGTCTAGGGTATTTACGCTTCGGACTCTATTACTATTTAATGACCATTATACCTTAGACAGACACAGCAACCGAATGATCATTCGGTGAATGATGAATTGCTGGCAATGACGAATTAAGGTCTAGACACACAGTGCCCGTACCAGGGCAGCGCCGTAGTCGCCCGTATATCGGGCACATGACCGTACATTGCAAGCAAAACCACACAGTACCCGTACCGAGACCAACCGTGTGTTTCCCATGTGTCCCCGATTCCCGCGATTTTTCTCTCTATCTATTCAACATTGTACATTTTCTTCGCCGTATGATGGCTACACAACAACCCACCCGGCGGCGGCTGCTCCGTGTCCGGCTATGTGTGTATCCAATTTCTTTCCGTACCTCACCGTGAGCGAGAAAAATTAAACCAAACTAAACGGGCACGGTCCGCCCCGTGATGTGCAGGTGACGGTCTGTTGTCCGTGTGGTTAGTGTGAACCAGCAGACTGTTTTATATGGTACAATTCGCTTACCGTAGATCGCCAGTATACATGCGACTACGGCGCTGCCCTGGTACGGACACAGTGTGTCTAGACCTTTAGACACACACACTTTAATGTGATCGCCGTTCCAACTGTCACTACAAAATCGACTTAGCACTGATTTTTCGAATAAATATTGTTTATTTCGTTTACCAACGAACATTTTGCTTAGCAACGAGTGGATATTATTTCTATTGCATATCAACGGGTGAATATTTTTCCTACTCAATGACAATTTGTCAGATAAGTGGCACTGCATACACAAAGAAGGAATTACGTTTACTAAGCCAGTTGTAATTCGCGAATTATCATTCGGACGATGTTCGAATGATCATTCGTTATACTTTCGACAGACATAGCAACCGAATGATCATTCGGCGAATGATGAATTGCTGGCAATGACGAATTGGATACACACACTTTACTGTGAACGTCATTCTAACTGTCATTGCGAAATCGGCTTCGTACTGATTTTTTGAATAAATATTGTTTATTTCGATTAGCAACGAATATATCGCTTAGCAACGAGTGAATATTAATTTTATTCCATAGCAACGAGTGAATATTTTTCCTACTCAATGACAATTTGTCGGATAGGTGGCACTGTACACACAAAGAAGGGATTACGTTTACTATGCCAATTGTAATTCGCGAATTATCATTCGGACGATGTTCGAATGATCATTCGCAAGACACACATGAAATCGAATTATCATTCGAGTGGGAATGATGTCCGTCTGTCCGTCTGTCTGTCCGTCTGTCCATAAAATATCTCATGAACCGCTGAAGCTACATATATGAAATTTTGTGGGAATATGTAGAATTATTATAATTCGCCGGAGAAAGCGATTCGTTGTAATAGGCTGACTTTAAGGGGAGGTCCCCATAGAGGGGAAATGAAGGTCAAAATTTGTTTTTCATCTGGTATAGGCAAGTGGGGTATCATAAGAAAGGTAGCACCGAGTACATTCCATTTTTGGTATTTTCATCAAATTTTAAAAAAGGGGAAAAGAGGTAGAGGGGAAAATATGTGATCCGAGTTTGCCCCCCCCCCCCTTGCATTTCGAGACCGTTACACTTAGAAATATGAAAATTTGCAGAAATGCGGCATTTTACTAGCATAGAAAACCGAAAATCGTGGAATTTTGATACCTCACCAAAAAAGGTTAATAATAGTACATTTCTATAGTTGCAGTTAACACACCCCTGCACCCTCCAAACGCATCGCAGGTCAAAAATATTGATGGCCAATGATAACCAACACTATAGGCAATAACGTCGCGAAGTTTCATTACAATCACATAATATTTAATAATAGTACATTCATTTAAAATTAGGCATTTTGACACTATCCACACAAAAAATACACCTACCGGCCTCATAGGTGTGAGTACTACTTTCATGTTGTTTTTTGTAGTGCGAATTGCAGTTATTTAACTAATCATTTTTGAAAGGGTAGAGATTGGTTGGGGCGCTGACTAATACAACTTAAGCGGGTGGAGGGGGGGGGGGGGTATCCACATAGAGGCGAAATTAAACTTAATTTTTTTTTTATCGACTGGTATAGGCAAGTGAGGTTTCGTGAGAAAGGTAATATTGAGTACATTCCATTTTTTCGCATTTTCTTGAAATTTGTAGAAAGGGGAACATTGGGGGAGGAGAAAATATTAGTTCGTAGCTTGTTCCCTTTCCCTTGCAGTTCGAGACCGTTATACTTATTGCAGAATTATGAAAACTTACAGGAAGGTGGGTTCCGAAAAAAAATGGAAAATAATGGCATCTGTATATCTTTTCAGAATAGGTCAATAATAGTTTATTTCTATAGTTACAGTTAGCACATCCCTGCATGCCTTAAACACGTTCGAGGTCACAAGTACTGATGGCCAACGATAACTAACACCTTAGGCAATAATATGTTCTAAGTTTCGTTACAATCACGTAATATCAATTGGCATGTAAAATGTAAGGCGAGTAAGACATTTTAATTATGTTTTTTTTTATGCATCTGAATGGTATCAGGAAGAGCAAGGAGCCGATATTTATACTCGTATACCCAAATAAGCGCTTGCTACAAAACCCTCGGATTGCGGGCGTAGCCCTCTATATTCCGGTTTCATTTTATAGGTGATGATGGAAATCTTCCAAAGATACCGCCGATTTGGCGGCATGCCGGATTTTTACCGACTAAAACCAAAAACCACCTCTCACTGCTATTTCCTCCCTGCGGAACTAACTTTCGGCATTACTTCGCAGGGATGGCCTTGGCTAATCAGCCACCATTTCTGTTGCCCGACTTACGCCTAGCTTCTTCTTTGCGGAGCTCCTTATGGATGGTGCAGACCATCTGGCTCTTCGCCTCCCAGTGTTGTAACGATTTCAGCATAATTTCCACCACATTCTGCGAAGTCACCTCACTCTCCAGTTCCGCTTCTAATTGTGCGCGGCTCTCTGCAAATCTGGGGCAGTCGAACTTAACATGCCTCGCATCCTCAACTACTCCCTTACATCTGGGGCAGTCTGGAGAGTCATCCAATTTAAACCTGTGCAGGTACTGTCTGTATCCGCCGTGGCCCGTAAGGAACTGGGTCAAGTAGAAGTTCACTTCCCCATGCTTTCGTTCCACCCATTTTCTTATATTAGGGATCAAGCTGTAAGTCCAACGACCAGTCGATGCTTGTTCCCAACGCTTCTGCCATTTCCTGAAGGAGTCGTCCCTCTCGATGCTCCTCTGTTCCCCCGAAATCTCAGATGGCTCCAGGGCTCGGTTTTGAAACAACCTCTCCGATTCATCGACCAGAATATCGAATGGGATCATTCCGGCGACGACGTACGCGGCCTCGTGTGATGTCGTTTGGTATGCAGAGCATACCCTCAACGCACTTCTTCTGTACACCGAACTGATGATTTTGGTATTGCATTTAAATTGTAGCGCGCTACCCCAAACCGGCGATGCATAGAGCAGAATAGATGTCACAACTCGAGACAACAGGAGTCTTCTGCTTGCTCTTGGTCCACCTATATTTGGCATCATTCTTGACAAGGCCACAGTAGCTGATGCTGCCTTGTCGCATACATAATTCAGGTGCTCACCGAAACTCAACGTCGCATCGATCATAACACCCAAATACCTAATCGCCGGCTTAGATGTTATTACACTTTTCCGGACCCTGATCTGTAGAGACCTCTTCTTCCTACGCTTGCTGATAAGGACAGCTTCCGTTTTCTGTTCAGCTAGCTCCAGTCCAACGCTTTCCAGCCACAACTTGATGGTCGTAATTGCTTCGCTGGCGTACATTTCGACATCACGTGAGTCGTTAGCTACAATAACGACCGCAATATCATCAGCAAACCCAATTATCGCCACTTCCTGGGGTAGCGGAAGCTTGAGAATTGCATCGTACATAATGTTCCAAAGTAAAGGACCGAGCACAGATCCTTGCGGGACGCCGGCTGTCGCTACATATTCTTTAGATCCCTCGCTCGTCTCATACTGCAGGATCCGATGCGAAAGGTAACTCTTAATTATTCCAGCCAGATAATCGGGAACACCCATCTTTTGCAGAGCTTCATGGATGCACTTCCAGCTAGCAGAGTTGAAGGCGTTCTTAATGTCGAGTGTCACCACCGCGCAACATCTGCCCTTGCGCAAAGCATCCTATGCTAGGTTGTTAACCCTCATGATGGCGCCAACTGTGGACCGCGCACGTCTAAAGCCATATTGTCTCGTCGACAGGCATTCCCCTTCCTCTATGAACTCCGATAACCGATTGAATATTATCCGCTTAAGTACTTTCCCCGTAGTGTCCAATAGGCATATTGGGCGGTAAGAGTTCGGTTCTCCCGGTGGCTTGTCTGGTTTGGGCAGCAGTACCAGTTTTTGCCTCTTCCATTTATTGGGAAAAGTTCGTTCCGACAGACAAGTTTGAAAGGTGTCGATGAACTTCTCGGGTATTGTTCTGATTGCCAACTTAAGCACCTTATTGGGAACTCCATCTGGCCCTGGAGCTTTTTCATCCCCAAATCGAGATGCGGCTTGGAGTAGTTCTTCCACGGTTATGGGAGGTATAGTCTCACCCATCGACACTGAACCATGTTCCGTGTTTTCCCATTCATGTTGGGGAAATAAAGCGGCCGTTCCCCACGGATTTATATCTGCATCATAACAGAGTTGTTTGAAGCAGCTTTTCTTACTTCTCTCTATCGCCCGCTTTAGGTGTTTACGCAGGGCTTTGAATGACTTATGCAGGTTAGCGTATTCAGGTTTATTTGTAGCCCGCTGACTGAGGCGCCGTGCTTTTAGGCAATTACGCCTCAGACTTGCAATCTCTTCAGTCCACCAATAATTGTCCCTCCGTTGTTTGGGAAATCCTCTCCTCGGCATAGAGGCATCACATGATTTCGTGATGTGCATTGTAATCTGCGACGTCCTTTGTTCTGCCAGTCCTTCGACGGGCTCCATCTGAAGCAAGACCTGCTTGAAGGTTTTTTCATCGAAGTTTTTGACGGACCATCCGAGTGTCTTTGTCATTCCCCCTGATTGGCTTTTTTCTTCTGCTGTTGAGAAGAAAATTGTTTGGTGGTCGCTATGGGTATAGTCTTCACTTACATCCCAGACCATCGTCGGCGCTAAAGAGCTACTAGCGAAGGTGAGATCGATAATGGAGCCTGCATTTCCCTTCCTGAAGGTATTACTACCACCCGAGTTCATTAAGACGACGTCTAGCTGCGCGAAAGCATCGAGAAGAGCCCGCCCTCGAGCATTCGTCTCTCGACTTCCCCATTCGGTGGCCCACGCATTAAAGTCCCCCGCAATTATTACCGGGCGACACACACTCGCGTCATGAACCAATTGGTCTAACATTCCCTCAAAGTCAGCCAGGTCCAGTCGTGGTGGGGCGTAGCAGCTGTACACCTGAATACCATTGATTTTGGCTCTTACTATGCCGTTCAGCGGTTCTGACATGACTTCCTGGAAAGCGTAGTTTCCGCATGTCCAAATTGCTGCTTGTCGATGTTTGTCGGCGATCCACACTGTGCTGCCCAAGTTCTTATATTGGTCGATGATAATTGCTACATCCACTTTCTTCTCCTTAATGGTCTGCGACAACAGGTCTTGTGCCGCACGGCAGTGATTTAAATTCAACTGCACGAACCTCATTTGCGAATCTTTTTCAGTGCCTCTTGATATGCCGGGCACTTAGCACTTGCGGTGGAGTGCCTGTAGTTCGCCCTCTTCGCTTCCTCACAGACGAGGCGTTTCGGCTCCTTGTCACATGTTTTTGAACGGTGACCTTCACCTCCGCATCGAAAACATGAGGCCGACCTGTCCTGCTAACTTTTGCAGTCCCTCGCAAGGTGCCCAAAAGCTAAGCACTTAAAACACCTCACCGGGGATACCTGTTCTTTCAGGTGACAATTCGTCCAGCATACTTTCAGTTTGCCAGTTTTCATCACTTTGTTGGCTACCTCTTGCGGCAAGCTTATAGTTGCGATTTGGGTGCCACCATAAGCTCTACGCAGCGACTTTACCGCATCGACCTTAATATCCACGTTCAACCGTTCATGGAACGCCAGGACGATGTCCTCCTTGGTGGTCACTTCATCGAGTTCGCGACACTCGATCTCCGTCTCCTGGCGTAGGGCTTTGACGACCGCAGCTTGCCCTAAGACTTCTGATACGATCGATTGGAAATGATCTATCTCCTTTCCACCGTGAGTCTTCATTTCAAACAAGAGCTCTCCGTTTCGAGTACGTCTTATATGAGACACCCTGTCTCCCATTTCCTGCAGACCAGGCTCGGCTTTCACCTTGGTGAGCATCTCTGCGTATGTCATATCTCCACGTTGGGATACAACCATTGCGTCGGGTCTGCTTTTTACTCTCCTTCTTTTCTTTTTTTTCTTTCAGGCCGTTTTCTCCGCTCCACCTTCTGCCAAGTGGCCGGGTCTTCTCCGGCGATGGGTTCGCTCGGATTTTGAGTTTCCCCCTCCGCCTCCTTAGCTACCACCTTTTTTGGGACTTCGCAAACCTTTTTTCCAAGGATTTGCTCCCTTGATCCATGGTACATAATTCTTATGTCCCTCACCCTCTCCTTGATCTCGCTGTGAATGTTGGATTTCGTTTCAATGAAATCCGTCAATTCAGCGATCATCTTCCCCAATTTTCCGAACATAACGGATTTGGCCGCTTGTTTCGGCCCCTCTTTGGGGTGTCCCGCCTCCTTTAAGACCAAAGGTCTTTGCTGGGGCGACCTTTGAAGCTTTGCGCTTCTTTGGAACGGATTTGCGCCTATCATGGCGCCCTCTCCGTCTCTGCCATCAGCCGAACCGCCTGCTTCATTCGCAGACGGGACTGCTTCCCTACCGTTGTCTTTGTTTAAGTCCATTGATTGGCCTTCTTTAATTCAGGGTTGGGTTTCCCGTTCTCGGACCATAGCCGAGGCAAATGCCAGCATATTGCTTCCCGCTACTCCCCTCACCTATAGGATCGTCGTGATGACCCGGCCGTCCTTTCCTCTCTTTGGGCCGCGAAGCAGACTACTTCGCGACCTCCCGAAAGTTCCGTAGGCGTTCGCACCACACCGACCCTGCTACCTTTGATGCAAAGCAGTCAAGGTTTCTCCCCTAGCCTAACAGATCGCTACTCTGTAGGCCGCGGTTCACTAAATACAAGAAAGGAGCAAAGTGAAGTGTTGGATACGGAACCCCGCAGGTGAACTTTCTCCTCAGTCACCAGCTCCAGTCTCCTATCTAATCGCCGTGTCACCTATACGGAGAGTTTCATAGGCGCCCCTCTGCTAGATCCGGTCGGTGAGACACATTTACATAAGCTATACAACTGGTTATTGTACAGGTATGTGGCAGTAACCTTGATTTATTGCCCATGATGACTTCAATATGACAACATTCCTAATGTTTTTGTGGACCCAAAAACGAGTATAATGTTGCATTTACAAAAGAAACAAGACCTTGTATGGTCATATTTCGATTTTAAATACCCAAATTGCTATTTAACTAGCTAGCCTTCGTTGTGACTTATGGTGCATTTGTTACTTCGAAATTAGTAGTAAAGTTTGTTCCAATTTCAATGTTCCTATGAGAGGTATATGAAATAGTGGGCCGATTTCAACCAAATTTAGGAACGTAGTTTGGCAGTTAATATGATTCAATAAAATGAAATTTCGTCAAAATGTCTTCAGAAATAAAAAAGTTTTTCTAACAAAAGCTTGCTTTTGGAACGGTGGTTCCTATGACAGCTATATGATAGAGTAGTCCGATTTCAACCAAATTCGGGAAATTGATTTGACTAAAGATATTATTGATTAGTGTGAAATCTGAAAAAGATATCTTCAGAAATAAAAAAGTTTTTCTCACAAAAACCAATTTTTGAACCGGTCGTTCCCATGGCAGCTATATGATATAGTGGTCCGATTCCGTTGGTTCCAGCGTGCAATAGAAAGAAGGCTTTGTACAAAATTCTAGCTTGATAACTTTAAAACTGAGGGACTAGTTTGCAGTGACGTGCAGTGGCTTTTTAATCTGGTCAAGTGCTAGAAATTTTTTAAAAAGTAAAATACAAGGCTCCAAAAGTGCTATTTTTTACATTTTGAAATCTTTTGTTAATTTTTGAAAGTAAAACGATTATTTCCCCAAGAAAATGTTCTAAATTAGTCTTCGCCCAAACTCAGTGCTTCACCTTTCATGGATGAATGAATATATTTCATGAAACAACAACCGTGTAAAATCATTTTCACGCCAATTTTTAAACAGAACTGCAATTTTATTATTTGCTTAAGCAATATTACCTCCTTACTTTGCAAAATATTTGGCTTAGGAAAAATGCTAGCTAATACAGGAGATGGGCGAAACATGGAACAAATTTTACCAACGGATTTTTCTCCCGGACTAGAGTTTGAACTCCTCCAATTTTGGAATTTATTACAGCTACTTATTAAGGAAAATCCAAAGTCAAAAAACGCCAATATAAATGGGTGGGTTCAGGTCCCGCAACGTTTTAAACGCAATTGCAAACAGTTTGACTGATTTTTCTTGTGGACGCTCCGTTTCAGTTTGCGTTTGCTCAACCAGACATCGGGGAAATTAACCAGAAATTTTTCCTGGTTGATTTCCGGTCAATGGGGTGTAAGGGGTATTAGTATATTTGACAGTTGTTAGTTGACGTATTGCGTGTGACTGTCAAATTGTGTGGATTTTCGTTTTCGGTTTCTTGATTTTTACATGGCGTCTTGTGCGCTTATTTACACCGGAGCAACACAAATTTGTGGCGATTTTGCAGTGTTTTTAATTTTTCCTGAAACCGTCGCGAATTTGATTGAAGTTTTGTTTGAAATTCAATAGCGAATCGGCTGTCAGCTGTTTAATACATGACAACTGCAAAACAAGTGGTTCGAGTGAAGAGTTTATGGTTGGGTGGAGGGAAAATCCTTACTGCAATTACAACGTTGCGGAACGTGAACGCAGGCAATGAGAAGACTTCGCAATATGCACAGATACATTTTTTTCATACCCATATCCACCGTCATATTTCTTCATATATGTATAAAGGATCAGGCTACAAATGTTTCAGACAGTTGTTGCTGATTCATCATACAAGCCTTCGGCTAGCTTGCCGAAGGTATGATACCCTGTTGTATTTTGTGGTACATTTGCCTTTTTGAAATTAGTAGTAAAACTTGTTCCGATTTCACTGTTCCTATAAGTGGGGCGATTTCAACCAAATTTAGGAACGTGGCTTAGCAGTCAATACGATTGAATAATATGCAATTTCGTAAAGATATCTTCAGAAATAAAAAAAAGTTTTTCTGACAAAACCTTGCTTTTGGGAGGGTCGTTCCTATGACAGCTATATGATAGAGTAGTCCGATTTCAACCAAATTCGGAAATATGATTTCACTAAAAATACTTTTGATTAATGTGAGGTCTAAAAATGATATCTTTAGAAATAAAAAAGTTTTTCTCACAAAGACGAATTTTTGAACCGGTCGTTCCTATGGCAGCAATTTGACGTAGTAATCCAATTTCAACCAAATTCGTGAATATGATTTAGCTATAGATATTATTGATTCCTCCGAAGTTTGAAAAACATATCTTTAGAAATAAAAAAGTTTTTCTCACAAAGACGAATTTTTGGACCCGTCGTTCCTATGGCAGCTATATGACGTAGTGGTCCGATTTCAACCAAATTCGATAAAGTGATTTAGCTAAAGATACCATTGATTCCTCCGAAGTCTGAAAACGATATTTTTAGAAATAAAAAAGTTTTTCTCACAAAGACCAATTTTTGAACCGGTCGTTCCAATGGCAGCTATATGAACGTAGTAATCCGATTTCAATCAAATTCGTGAATATGACTTAGGCGGCTATTACACTATAAAAGTTCTTTTACAAATATCTTTTATGAAAGCTATTTTCAAAGAACTTTTATAGTGTAATAGCCGCCTTTTATAGTGTAATAGCCGCCTTAGCTATAGATACTATTGATCCTTTGAAGTTTGAAATAGATATCCTAAGAAATAAAATAGTTTTTCTCACAAAGACGAATTTTTGGAGTGGTCGTTCCTATGGCAGCTATATGACGTAGTGGTCCGATTCCGTTGGTTCCGACATATATACTGCGTGCAATAGAAAGAAGGCTCTGTACAAAATTTCAGCTCGATAACTTTAAAACTGAGGGACTAGTTTGCATAGAAACAGACGGACAGACGGACAGACAGACAGACGGACAAAGCTTAATCGACTCGTCTCATCATACCGACCAAGAATATATATAGTTTATATGGTCGGAGATGCTTCCTTCTGTGCGTTGCAAACTTCATGATAAAGTTAATATGCCCTATCACATCCGTGAAGGGTATAAAAACAAGAATGATGGTATACCAATTTTACCCGCACGGGTACACCTGTACCCATTCATTATTATTATTTTATTACCCGTGTTTCGATCGTTGGGTTATGTTAGTTATAGCTAATTCATGCGAAAGGACTTTCAAAAACTTTCGGCGATGATCTTTTGTGGAATCAGAGTGCAATTCTTGGAATACGATCGAAGCAGCAAGAGCCATTACGTCTATCATATTGAAAAATACAGCCAGTGGCCAGCGATTTGTTTTACGTTTAGTGGTGTAATTACGCAACATCCGGTCCATTATGTCAACGCCTCCTTTCGTTTGATTGTAATAGTCAATCATTTCCTCCTTTTCCTCCTCCTCCGCCTTTTCCATTCTAGCGGTAATCAAAGGGTGGGTACAGGTGTACCCGTGTCGGTAGAAATAGGAATAAACTTTTGCCGGTACGACTAGGGTTAAAGCAATATAATGCTGCGTTTACACGTGAACATCTCGCCGAATTTGAACGTGAATACAATAACAATAGCATTATATTCGCCGAACGGAACAGGCAATGTTCCCATCCATCCATTTCCCGGGAACTTTTTCGCCGAATGTTGCTGCGCGTCTTAGTGTCACCATACACTGTCGAACTCGAGCACGAACCTGGTACAAATGTCCTCTGACACACACATACACTTCACATACGTGTGAAGAAAACCGGTCCACTTGTACTAGGTTCGAGTTCGCGCTCGAGTTCGACAGTGTATGGTGATACTTATGGAAAAAGCATTAAGACGACCAAAGATGCATTCGGCGAATATGTTCGGAGCTGTTCCCAAGAAGAATGGGAACGGGCGAAAATGTTCGCCGAATTAAATGGAAATGTACCTTTTCATATGGAGGTATGTTTTCAAACGAGGGTCAACCATTGTGAGAAAATGTATATGCTACTAATCTATTTCAATCGTCTTGCGTTTCACACAAATTGCCAGCAGGTAGACGATGGGTAATTTGAGTTGAGTTGTTGTTTGAGTTTTTTGGTTTTTTTTTTATGGCACCAGGGCAGAAAATAATGGCATAAGGACAAATGGATATTTTTTTGTGAGGTGTTAGATCGAAATGCAATCAGATGTAAGTCTGATTGAACGTTTACTTTATTTCCGATGGTTTGTAGTTTTGCTATAATAAAACAATTGGATAGCTTGTGTTCCAACTACAAATATATTTAATTTAGTGTAGATACTAGTATTTCGGGAGCAACTTGCTCCCTTCTTCAGTACAAAGCTATTAAAGTCTATGTTAATCAATCTCGTCGAGCAATTACCCTCGTCCGTGTTCAGGGTTGAGTTTTTGTCGCCTCGCAGAATTTCTAGGCTTTACCATGGGTCGAGCGTTGAAATTTTCCTATGTTGTCGTATTATTTCAACATTATCGAAATCTATGTGGTGTCCTTCTTCCAAAATATGGGAAGCCACTGTTGATCGAATCGATGTTCCTCGTGTCGGGCGCCCCGCTTCCTTTATGTGCTCATTAAATCTTGTTTTGACTAACCGTTTTGTTTGGCCTACGTACCATTTGTCACAATTTGAGCACGTAATCCTATAGATACCACTCATCTCCTCCTTGGTAAGGCGGTCTTTTTCGCTGCCTAGTTTGTGTTTCAGCGTCGAATCGCGGCTGGATCCGACAGCTTGACAATTGTATTTATGAAGGAAGTTTTTGATTTCGTAGAACTGCTGCGAGATTGGGATGCTTATACGCGTTTTTGGTTCGTTTGTGAGGTCATTTTGTTCGATCAGTGTTGTAAGTTGATTTTTCCTATGTTGTCGTTGTTTCCGGTGGATGAGTTTATCGATGTCTTCACTAGTATAGCCATTTTTTAGTGCTGTGTCTAGTATGTATTGTTTTTCTGTCGCAAATCCTTCCTCTGTTAGTGGGTACGTAACCAGCTGGTGAACCATTGTATTATATGCTGCCATTTTCTGTGACCTAGTGTGGTGGGAATATGCTGGAATTGTCCTTTGTGTAGTGGTCTTTTTTCTATATATTTCGAAGCTTAGTTTGCCATCCATTCTTAGAATTCGCATATCCAAGAATGGTAGGGATCCTTCTACTTCGGTTTCGATGGTAAAGTTGATTTTTTGGTGTAGACTGTTTATCGCTGCCAGTGTTTCGTCGATCCTATTTTTGTCGATGATAGCAATCACATCGTCTACATATCGTAGCCGTAATCTTGGCATCAGTCCTAGTTCTTCCATACGTGTTTCTAGTCCGTGCATAAACATTTCTGTCACCAGTGGAGAGAGAGGGTTGCCCATTGCTACCCCTGCTGTTGTCTTATAGAATTTGTTTCTGAACGTGAAATAGTTCTCGCTCATGCACAGCGTGGTCTGGTTGATGTATGCCCTTACTTTTCTTTTCCACTCAAAGGTCGAGTCCCACTTGTTGAGCCATGATTCTAGTTCAGCAATTCCCTGTTTAACTGGTGTGTTTGGGAACAAAGCAGCTACGTCAAATGATACGAGGATTTCTGATTTCTTGATTTCCACATTCTGCAACTTTTCGGTTAGCTCTAAGCTGCTTCGTATTGAGTGCGGGCTATACGGGTTTCCCAACAATTGGCATTCTTGAACGATCCATTTTGCAATAAAGTAAGTTGGCGAGTTTGAGTCAGCTATTATTTCTCTTAATTCGTTGCCGGGTTTGTGAACTTTGGGTTGACATCTCAGACAGGGGAGCGATGGGTTTGGCATACGTAGTTTTGTTATGTTCGGGAATGTTTTCCTTGCCTCTTTGAGGGCCTTGTCTACTCGCTTGATGGAATCTGGGAGGGGGTCTTTTCTCAGTTGAAGGAAGTTCCCGTTCGCCAGTTTATTACTCACTTCTACATCGTAGTCTTCTTTGTCTATGATTACCACGTTATTACCCTTATCTGCCTTTAGATAATATACAGGCTTATCCTTCAATGACCTCAGCGTCACTTTGTCGTTCCCGAGCGTAATAGGTTTGGTAAGAATCTTCGCGACCCCCGCCCTGATTTCATCCTTGTCATCGAAATCGAATCTTTTTATCGCGGCTTCAATATTCACTGCTGTCTCTTCCTTTGGCTTTATTGGCGGAAATGCGAACGTTAGTCCGTTGTTAAGTAGCCGCATTTCGCTCTCATTGAAGTCGTACGTTGATTTATTTATAACGAAATTCGGTAGGATGGCTACTTGGGATCGTGGTTTATGTTGGGTTTCTCGGCCAGTATTCAGGTTTCTCCATTTTTTCAGTATTCTTCGTCGTTTTCGCAATCTTTCACATTCAGCTCCTCGGATAATGATGTCAGATGTAAGTCTGATTGATTAAAATGTAACTGTTTGAGCTATACTACAAAGAAGATCTTATTAATCTCTGCCGTATGATCAATATTTTCAATGGGTGCGTTCCGTGAAAACCCTAAACGTTCAAAGTTGCTTTGAACTCAGTTCAATTTCAGGTGGAGATAGCATGTAAAATACGAACAAGTGAAATAAATCAGAAAATTGATTTGGTTGATTTCCCCTTTTATCGTTTGACATGCATCTGAATTGCTAAATACTTGAAACGTAACTGCAACGTTGAAAATCCTGAACCTAGGCAATGTATGGCATGTACCCGAAACGTACAATTGGTATAATTATTCATTTTGGAGTCATTTTGATTTCGGTGTCAGATGAAAAAAAAACGACACGGATCTGCGACGAGCGAACTTAAACAGCCATCATACAGACACTTCGCCACATGGGGGCAAATTACGGGCTCAGTATATAAAAGTTTAGAGGTGGATGGCGGAGAAAGAAATTTATTTCAGCTAATTCATTTTCAACTCTGATCCAGATGTGATTCCATACAAGACCTGGATCAAAACTGGTCTCTCATTTTCTATCTACTGATTAACAGATACAGTATCTACAATACAAAGAACAGATACAGTACCAACTGACCAACAGATACAGTACCTACTGAGCGACAGATGCAATATATTGGCCAACAGACACAGTATATACTGAGCAACAGACTCATTATCTACTGACGAAAAGCTTCATCTCCTATTGAGCAACAGATAAAGTATCTATTGAGAAACAGATAGATACAGACACTCAAAACGGCTTCAACAGTAGTCTATTTCATTCGTCTCAACACTGAACAAACAACATGCATCGGACTTTATTCCCGTCTAATATAATTTTATATGCAACGGACAAAAAACAAGAACTTTTTCCCACTACACAAAAATGTGGATGTGTGAGTTAAGAATAAAATAAACTTCTTTTCTTTATAATATTCTTTATTGAAAAATGCCGGACTACTGATGGTCCGGTGGTACTTTAACAACTGAACTTATTTCTGTAATAAATTCGCTTAAATACTATTCTTTTTCAATTCCTTAGCCTAATGAGCTACTAGGGAAAATACATAACATTTTACCCTATGACTCATTTGTCTTATCTCTAGATAAATTCCCTAATTATTCCTATACACCAAGCTGGAAACCTTATTTGTATCTAATGGTAACAAAGTCATTAGTTTAATGATGTTATTGATGGTGCAGTGTAGTGTTATGATGATTGTTACTCGTATCATGAATTTGACAACTCAAATTCATATGTGATAACTACCGCCCCTCTTAAGCAGAGACGTCCCGGATCGTTGCAAATTCTTCTCAATTTGTTGGAGGATGTTTTGAATACTAGGTTGCTTTTTGAAATGTGCTTGTTTGTTGCTGACCACATGTTGCTCACGATGTTTGTTGTACCATAATACGAGAATGCTACTGATAAACGTTGCGATGACGATAGCACCAATGATCCAGTACATTTGTTGTACTCCGATCTGTTCGGCCATTTGATCAATTTTCTCTAAGTTTTGTATGTGAACCTGTTGGAGATAGGGAAGAGAAAGTAAAGTTGAATGTTGGGATACCTTCAGTTTGAAGACGTTCGGCATTTGTGGTTCCATAGTCGGTTTCTTCTTTGATGCTGGGAACAGAGTACGGTTGATGTATACGTCACTTGCGTGGATTACCAGGAAGGTTCCGTCTACATTTATATCCTGGCCGTTCTCGTTGACTACTGCCTTTTGATCGTTGATGAGCAGGGTGTTTTCGTCGATCTGCATTACTGGTTGTACATGGTGTGCGGTCGTTGTTCCACATGTGGCGGTGTGTTTCAGGCAAAGATCACGCGGGTTCTGTTGGCAGAATAAAATTCCTATTGTTTCCTTGCAATAGTGCAGTGGTGAATTCCCCGATGCACACATAGAAATATGGTCGTTGCTTAGGTTTAACATTATTTTGTTGTGGACTACCGGAATAACTTTGATGAGTGGGCACATTTCTTTTATAATTGGTACTTTAATTAGATATTTAATTATATTGTTATCTGAGTAAACTTTTACATTAGAAGATAACATTAGTCCATTAGGCTAACGTTAAAATTCTTATTAATTAATTGTTTAATATCATAGTCTGAGAGAATAATCGGGTTTACAATGTTGGATTTGGCGAAAATAACCGAATAGACGATATTATCTAATACACTAATTGCTCTTTGATTTCTTACTGAAATTAACTGAAATAAATTTGGACTAACAGAATCTTCATCTTTGTAATAATAGTTACGGCGTAGCGCATTAATTTGTGTTGTAAGTTCGTTAATTTTTTTTGTAAATTCAGTGTTGATTTCTATTTGCTGATTCTCGGCCGCAATGAGCCTAGATTGTTTTTCATTTATAATAAGAAGATCGCTATGATCAGGGGTTCCTGCGATAAACTTTAGTGCGGACCCTATAAAGTCAATTGATCTTCTTTTTCTATGGAATCTAAGAGAGTTTAGTAATCTATTGATTTCATTGTAATCGGCTTCGAGGGATGCCTTTTCTTCCTGACCATGAAATAGCTTTTCAAAATTATTAATATCGGTGGCTATTAGCTCGAATTCGGTTAAGTTTGTAGAATGGACCAAGTAAGTATAATCCTCATAAATCGCGACGTTGCCTTTTCGGAATGGTATATACATCGATGTTGTAAAATCCAACAATTTTGCGTTGGATGTGGTGAAGGCCAATAACCTGAAAAAAATTTAACGTATATTGTCTTTCTGGATTTTCTTTCCATCTACGAGAACAGAAGTCCCTATGTCTTCTTGGACGATTTTTCTTACGTATCTACTTGTAAGTTTAGTGCCTCTTCGTGTGTCTCTCTTAACATAAATTTCCTTCCCGGGAGAGAATTTTCGAATGGTTCATTTTGTATTACGTGAGTAGTTTTGTTTCTCCTGACTTTCTTGTAAAAGATGCCTAATTTGATCAGTTTCATTTTTTGACAATGCGAATATCACATCTATAGGTCTTCGCTTAGTAATCGAGTGGACTGAGTTGTTGTATTTTATAACAGCTGTTAGGATGGTTTCTTCCACATCAGTAGTGCTATCCTCAATATTCAGAGCTCTAGAGATTTCACTTAGTGTCGAATGAAATCGCTCAATTTGTCCGTTGCTTTCACTGTGCATTGGAGGTATGGTATGATGAGATATACCGAACTTATTTTGAATAAGGGATTTAATAGTTTGGGAGCAAAATGATGGTTCGTTATCCGTTAACTAGCAGTTTTGGGTTTTTGAAAAATCCAATAGTTTTGAGAATAGCGTTTTTCACGTCAACTATACCGCGAGATGGTATTGGTTCCGCAATGGCGAACTTAGAAAATTTATCGATACATGTCAAAAATGGAGCTTATTTGTGCTATACACGTCCATATGCAAAATTTCGCCAGGATAATTGGGAATGGGGGTGGAACCCAATGTGTGCCTTTTTGGGTGTCTAACATACTTCGCTTGTGTGCATACTTTACATTTTGCTGCAAAAACCTGTATTTATTTCCTTAATTTTGGGAAAAAGTAGTTATCAATTATTTGTTGGTAGTTTTCGTTGTATGATCGATGGGCTCTCTCATGTTCGTTAGCTATGATTTCCGCTTGATCATCAGGATTGAGGATATCCATTACGAATTTGGAAGTATGCTTGAAGCGCACCGCAGGAAAACGTTTTATCAATTCATCCTGAATTTTGCCTAATTCTTCAAGCGGACAAAATATACCGTTCACAATTTCGTAATTGATGGCTTTTTTCAAAACAGAAAATAGTGATTGCGAGTTGTAGTGATGACTGCCGGAGGTCGACGAGTACTGGTTGGCCGTGAAGGCCAAAAGGCACCAAAGGTGAAAAAAAAACCTCTCCAACATGCTGCAGGTGATGTGCGCTGGCAGACCAGCTCAGTTATCGGGATTTGCGGGGTGAGTTACGCAGCTGTGTGCCTCCGTCATCAGCGTACAAAACAAGTATCGCACATCAGGCCGTTACAAAAAAAAGAGACAAAGGCAAAGAAATTCAAAAATATATATAAACTGAAAATTAAGGTGCACGTCAGAACGGCTAACTCCCATCAAACAACAGCAAAATCCCGTGCAGGGACAAAGGACTGCATCAGTCATACTACTCAAATAAGGCACGAAGGCCGAATACACACAAAAAGAAACCGTCCAGTCAGGACAGATTCCTTTTCCCTCCAGGTTGCGTGAGCCTAAGATAGTGTTCGGCTCATATATGGGCCCCAGATGACATGGGCCCTGCAACAACCCTCCCGGCCGTGAGATTTCATGGCGCAACAATGTGAGAAATCTCCCAAATAAAGAAATCAAACCATGAGACGCCGAGAGGAGGGAGGGAAGGAAGAAAAGGCTCTACTTAGCCCTGCATTTTATTTTTGCTTAACATGGCGCGTACCAAATAATTCAGACAGATAAGCGCATGTATATATATATTTATTTTTTTTTAATTCAAAACTATTCGTTATTCGGCAAAATTCAAGTTAATCCTATTTACGATATAGTGTATCTTTCTTAAGTTTTTTTTTTCGATCTTATCCTATTTTTTTCATGTATTCAACTAATAAAGCGAGAAAGAAAAGTATTCTAGGCTGAAGTACTATACATCGAGTTGTAATAGCACTCTAAAAAAAACATTTCTCATTATGAGATTCACAACTAAATAGAATTCTTTTCCTAGTAGAAAACATTTAGCTTCAACTCGCATACATCTGGGCTTCCAATAACGACGTTAAGTGGGCAAATTTGTCAGAGGTCAACAATTCCCCCCTTTTTTTTTTAATTTAAACCCCCCATAAGACAATTCTTAGGACCAGCAGAAAATGATACAAATTGAGTGTATTTATAATAAATTTTATGTGAATTCAAATTTTCAATTGAATCGTCGCAACAAAATGGAGACCAATAAAATGATACATCCCAACAAAAATGAATTATGAGAGTTATCGAGAAAAATGGAATAAAAAAAAACCCTTATATTTTTTTTTCGATCTGCGTATATGGGATAATTTACCCGAAAGTGTATAGTACAATTGGAAAAATAGTTCAAGGCCTTTAACTCAAAGTGGCGAGTATGAACAGAACGGATAATCCAGTTAGATTTTCTCTATGAATACAAGCAACTCGATTCCGCCAACCTGACTGTGCTTTGGAACTGTGAACAGTTCCGAGTAGAACGTATTGGAATCTAAATCGTGACGTAAGCTAATCAGCATTCCTTCTAAACATCAAAGATGTTGATACAATTCATTGAGAAATTTTTAAATTTCAAATGAAATCCGCAAAATGTACGACTGAAATAGTCTTTTCTAGGTTTATATACCGGGTGCTATTCACCTCCTTAATTCGGTGATTCTTTTCAAGCCACCATTATCAGCATCTAATCAATCTAAAAATTTTATACATAATTTTTAGAGGAATTTATCATTTTTAGGGTTTTGTATAAAAACAAAACCCTTATGAAATCGGTCATGCGTCCGTCTGTCCGTCTGTCCGTCTGTCCGTCTGTCTGTCCGTCTGTCCATGAAATATCTCACGAACCGCTGAAGCTAAATGCATGAAATTTGGTGGAACTATGTAGAAATACTATAATTCTCTGGAGAAAGCGATGCGTCGTAATAGGTCAACTTTAAGGGGGGGTCCCCATAGAGGGGAAATGAATGTCGAAATTTTTTTTCCGTTTGGTATAGGCAAGTGGGGTATCGTAAGAAAGGTACCGTCGAGTACATTCCATTTTTGGAATTTTTTTCAAATTTGAAGAAAGGAGAAAAGAGGGAGAGAGGAAAATATGTGGTCCGAGTTTGTCCCCCCCCCCCCCCCTTGCATTTCGAGACCGTTATAGCTAGACATATGAAAATTTACAGAAAAGCGGCATTTTACTAGCATAGAAAACTAAAAATAATAGAATTTTTAAATCTCATCCAAAAAGGCTAATAATAGTACATTTCTATAGTTGCAGTTAGCACACCCCTGCACCCCTCAAGCACACCTGAGGTCAAAAATATTGATGGCTAATGATAACCAACATCATAGGCAATAATGTCTCTAAGTTTCATTACAATGACATGATATTTAATAATAGTACATTGACTTAAAGTTATGCATTTTGACACTATCCATACAAAAAATACACCTACCAGCCTCACGCATAGATATGCGTGTACTACTTGCATGTTGTTTTTCGTAGTGCGAATTGCAGTCATTTAATGAACCAACTTTGGAAGGGTGAAGATTGGTGATTGGTGATCCTAATAATGACTATTCACAGGGTTTTGTGTCTTAAATCTTACAAAATCGGTCAAATACCTGTCTGTCCGTCTGTTCATAGAATATCTTACGAACGGCTGAAGCTGCACACATAATTCGGCGGGAATGTGTAGAAATGCTATAATTTGCTGGAGAAAGCGTTGTTTTGTAATTGGCCAACTTTAAGAGAGGGGGGGGGAGGTCCACACAGAGGCGAAATTAAGGTCAATTTTTTTTTATCCACTGGTATAACCAAGTGGGGTGTCGTGAGAAAGGTAATGTTGAGTAGATTCCATTTTTGTCATTTTCTTGAGATTTGTAGAAAGGGGAACAGTGGAGGAGGAAAAAATATTAGACCGTAATTTGTCCCAGCCGCCCTGAATTTCGAAGCCGTTACACAAGTTTGCAATTTGCAATGTCGTCTTAACATGAATGGTTAAGCATCTCGAAGAGTAGGACAGTTTATCTCGTATACATACATATCTATCTACAGTTTCTCGTATTAAAACTATTACTTTGAGAGGTGATGGATGCAGTCTTTTTGTGAATTGGCATGTAAGATACTGTATCATGGGTAAGACATTTAATTATGGTGTTTTTTTTCAGCAGGGAGCCAATATTTAGATACCAAAATAAGCGCGTGCTACAAAACCCTCGAATTGCGGGCGTAGCCCTCTATATTCCGGTTTCATTTTGTATGGAAGGGCTGCACGTAAGCTAGTTTCAAAACTCAAAATGATAATAAGAAAACACGAGAATATCAAGTTGCTTTAGCATAACCCCGAATCCTGCAATACGAGTGTACAAGTATTGATGATGTCTACTTTGAGACTGACTTTATGGCTTCATCTCTCATCAAAACACTCTTAATACGTTATCTCGCACCTCAGCGTCTTATTAGAGAAAGTGGGATAGCTACTATTGGTACGGAGAACTTTTCATGATTGTTCTGCTCGTCGCCTCTGCTTTGGTGTTAGTTCAGGGGCCCACTTACCTGGGGGCTCCTGCGCTGGTGGCGGAGCCCTCCACACAATGGCACTTTTCTCGCACGGGGCTCACTGCACGGGCTCGTAGCTATGCCACCCACTCTTATGGTAAGTGGTATTCACGCTACAGTAGTACTACGTGTGTATTTCCCATGTATTGAAAATTAGAAAGTAAACACTCAGCACGAATATACGGAGGCACTTTTTCCCAACGGAACGGACAGCGGACCACCAGGATCACTCAACCACCCCCACACTAACTCTTTTTCGCAATCTATGTTTTCCGGGACTTTGCAAACAAGCGAACAAAAGTTCCCATAAAAATTCACGGACCGAACGCGATACGAATGCGAACACTCCTCCACACTTAATCACCGGGAATCAGATGCGCGCCAAAAAAATGCCCTCTCAAAAGCCCCCGCGATGGCGTCGGTTGCTCAGTGGGTCCGTTCAATTTCGTTCCAATAAGGTGGCATCTATTGCTGAAATTTTTGTTAGGTGGCAGCATATTCACTTTGAATAATTTGCGATATTACAGAGTCCTTATACTGGATGTTGTGTCGAAGATAGCCTGGGAGTGGTGTAGTTGTTTTAATCCCAGTCGCCTTTGTCAAGGACAAAAATATTTGATTTTTAAAGCTATTGTATTTATTGGTTCTGATACCGTTCGAATGTACTCCGTGAGTGACACCTCGCTGTTTGTACAGTTTTCGTTTATAATATCATTCTGACTAAGGTGCTGAACGTACTGACGGGATAAGGTATCAGCTACCACATTGCTATTTCCTGGTTTGTAATGAAACTTAGGGGCAAATTCTTCGATAAAATTTCTCCATCGCTTAAGTTTAGTGTTTGGGTTACGATCAGAAATTGAAAACGTAAGTGGTTGATGGTCTGTGAATATATTCAGGTTGCTTACACCATATAGGTAGTTTCGCAATGCTTGTAACGCCCACACTATGGCTAACATTTCTCTCTCATTTGTTGCGTAATTTTCTCCTGTAGACGTCAGTGTGCGTGATACAAAGGTAATAGGTTTCCCATTTTGTGAGAGCACAGCCCCTATAGCGACAGAGGAGGCGTCGGTTGTGAGATCAAATGGCTTAGAGAAGTCTGAGAATAGAAGAGTAACATCTTCAGAAGCGAGAATTTTCTTTAGTTTATTAAATGCATCTTTTGCTTCTGCAGATAAAGATATCTTCTTATTCTTGGATTGTTTAGCGCTAGTATTACCATTGTCACCCCTCAGTATCTGGGTTAACGGTTTAGCGAATAATGCATAGTTTTTTATAAATCGTCTATAGTATCCTGATAGACCAAGAAATGATCGCAAAGATCGAAGGCTATTAGGTTCTTCGTATTGGAGAATTGTTCGAACTTTATCCTCGGATGTTCTTAGCCCATTCTGGGAAACTGTGAATCCAAGGAATTCAGTGCTTGTTTTAAAAAACGTCGTTTTTTCTAAAGCAACACTCATGTTTGCTTGTAATAATTTATTCAAGATTATGCCTACATCTTTCGTGTGTGTCTTTGCATCTTTAGAAAAAATTATGACGTCCATATAAACATGACAACGTGTACCTATGTCGTCTCGCAAAATATCATCGATCGCCCTCTGGAAAATTGCAGGCGCATTTTTTAGTCCAAATGGCAGTCGACAGAATTCATACTTGCCATTATTAACTGAAAATGCTGTCTTCTCACGATCGTTTTCTGCTAGGAGAATTTGATGAAACCCTGATCGCAAATCTATGGTAGAAAAGAATTTCGAACCTGAGAGATTAGCGAGAATTACTGATTCATCTGGTATCGGGTAGCGATCAGAAATCGTCTTGCAGTTTAGCTTGCGAAAATCGATTACCAATCGTTTCTTTTGATTACCGAGTTCATCAGTGCCTTTTTTATTGACAATCCAGATAGGATTATTGTATGGAGACCCACTTTTGCGAATGATACCGTCTTGCAGCATTGAACTTATCTCCTTCTCGACAAAATCTTTTGCAGACTTTTGATACCGACACGGTTGTATTGTATGGCAAAGCTTTGTTTGAGTCGGAAAAGACTTTAGAGTTATCATTTATAACCGATTTAAATTCTGATCGAACTTCTTCAGGAATTTCTTTATAGTTGATCTGAAGATTGTTTACTTGAGCACATTCCATAAAGAGAAGGGGTTCAACGCCATTTTTATACCCTAGACTTTTAGTATAGGGTATATTGTTTTTGTCACGACGGAAATATGTAACACCTTAAAGGAGGCTCCGGAGGTATAGCAATGTATATATATAAATTATCAGGGTCACCTCCTGATTCGATTTAGCCATGTCTGTCTGTCTGTCTGTCTGTCTGTCCGTTCGCACGATAACTTTCGATAGAATGAAGCTATAGCCTTGAAATTTTGGTCAGAAGTTGGAAGTATAATCTAGTTGGTTGGTATTGAAAATGGGCATGATCAGGCCAAGAGAACGCCTACCTCCCCTACATATGTAAAATACTTAAATGTATCCATAACTCCCGATTAAATAAACATGAAAAGCTCTAGCTTTGGGAGATTGCTCGTGAGGGTAATCTTATACTCTTCTGGAAAAATAAAATCGATCAGTTGAAAACTAACGGCAATTTTCTTACAAAGAGCCCCGTACTACCCTACTTTTCAGGTTTTTTGTCCATAACTCTTGAACAAATTGACGTAGACATCTGATTTTTGGTATGTAACTCTGAGGGAAGAAGCTGCTTAAGGTTCTGTAAGTTGGCCGAAATCAGATCAAAGGAACACCTACCTCCCCTGCAAATTTAAAAAAATTAAATGTTCCTTTAATTACGGTAACTTTCGATAAAATGATACTACCGACTTAAAAATTTGGTGGAATGTTGCTAATAAGACCTACTTTGGTGGAATTGAAAATGGGCAAGATCCGACTCAAGGAACACCCACCTCCCCTACAAATGAAACTTCAAATAAGCGATAACTTTTGATAGAATGAAGCCAGCAACTTGAAATTTTGGTAAAATGTTGAAAGTGAGATTGAGTTAGTTGGCATTAAAGATGGGTAAAATCCGAACTAAGGAACCCCTACCTCCCCTAGAAATGAAACTTAAAATAAGCGATAACTTGTGACAAAATAAAGCTAGCGACTTTAAATTTTGGTCAAATGTTTGTAGTATGATCCAGTTGGCTAATATTGAAAATACGTAAAATCCGACCAACGAAACCCCTACTTCCCCTACAAATGAAACTTCAAATAAGCGATAACTTTCGATAGAGTGAAGCTAGAGACTTGAAATTTTGTTTAAATGTTTGTAGGGTGATCTAATTGGTTGGTGGCAATGATGGGCAAGATCCGACCCAAGGAACCCCTACCTCCCCTTCAAGTGAAACTTCAAATAAGCAATAACTTTCCATAGAATGAAGCTAGCGACTTGAAAAATTCGACAAATATTTGTAGAATGGGTTAGTTAGTTAATTGATTTTGAGAATGGTCAAGATCCTACTGAATGAGTGCCAACCTCCCCTATGAACTGGCCATATAGAAGACCCATTCTTAATGCATATGGTCGTTGCCAATTGGTACTTTTGGTATCACCACTAGGTCTGTACAAGTCTAGGGTATGTACGCTTCTGACTCCGGCCTGGTTATATTTTAGTTTATTTGACCTGGTTTCTACCGTAGCATCTATCTTTTGTAAGAAATCATATCCTATAATGCCATCAAAATTTGTAAGAGTGGGTAAAATAAAAAAGGTTGCCTCTTGTCCTAGGATACGTATTACACATTTTTTTGAAATACGTGTATTTCCATTAATCGATGACACATTAAATGGTGTTTCGACGGGTGTTATAGTTGTTAGAAAGGGAAATTCTTGAATATAATTTTTAGCTGCCCCAGTATCGATTAATAATTTCAGCTTTTGCTCATTGTTTGCTGTTTTTTCGATAAAAGGTAAGCGAGAACTGCCGCTTAAACAGTTTAACTAATCCCCTATATATGCGTCATTTTCATCTTCCTGGTTATTTTCATAGTCATATATGTCAGCTTCCCAGGAAACATAATCAGAATTATCATCTCCTATATTAATGTTATTAATGCGCTGAATCTTATTATTCCCTCTACTTCTGTCAGAACCCTGACGACGAAAATTATTTGGTCGAGGAAATGAGAACTCTTGACTCTGATGAAAAGCACGATTTTGTTGACTAGAACCAGGATTCATTCCTTGTCTATTTTGCGAATTCATGTGACTAGGACCTGGATTTATTTGTTGTCTACTCTGCGAATTAGTATTCATGACATTTCGAGAATTTATATTGTACTGCAACCGTGAATCGGTTGTACCTACTTCCATAGGTTCAGGAGGGGATACAACGTCTTGCCTCATCACAGGTACTATTTTGTACTGCGGATAATTCTTTCGGGGAATTGGGTTATACATTCTACCTTCCGCAAATGTATTAGCAAAGGCTGATCTTCTTTGGTTCACTTTCAGTTCCTGAGCTAGAGCTAAGGCACTTGGAAGATCAGCAGGCCTACTTGAAAATACAATAGTATGTCACTTATTGGACGATTCAACCCAGATATGAATACACGGAGTGCATTGCTCCTATACTTAGCATTGAGCAATCGCAATGCAGCCTTGTCGTCTGCATATTGCATTATTGCTTTGTTTGTTATTAAGGTTAACTGTTTTTCGACAGCATCGTAATATTGGGTAGTGGACATTCGGCCTTGCCTGAGCGTAGAAAGTTCCTGCTCCAGAAGGTGAAGGGGCCGTTTGTCCGAATACGTGTGATCTAACCTAGCAAGGATCGCATCAAAATTTAACGGAGTACTGAAAGATGACAGAACCGTATCTGCGGATCCTGTAATTTTGTTCCGGATAATTGCTACGGCTTGGTAGTGCCTATTCGACCCGAGAAACTTTTCGTAAGGTTTAATTGCTGCCTTAGCGGATTGTCGGCAGGACGGATACTTTTCAGTGACTCCAGAAAATTCTGGTACTGTCTTCACGACGTCAAGAGAAATATCGCATTGAACCGCGTCATTTATTTCTAAGTCTTCGTACTTTTCTACAGACGTAGAAGAAGACATCAAATTAAATTGAGCAGTCAAATTCCTTATTTGTGTTTCGTAATCTGTTTTTGCCTCGGTCCTGATTTGAGACTTAGCTCTATCAATTTGGACTTGCATTTGAGTGAATAGCTTGTGAGCCATTTCTGTGGTGACTCGAGCCACCAAATCCTCAATTGCTTCTGCACTCAGAGACATTTTTGGAGAAAGAGGAAGAAAAGACGAAGCAAAAAAAATTAGACTTTTTGTTTCAAAATGTGATAGCAATATCGTCTATAAGGCTTTACAGATGGGTTGTACTTACAGTATTACTAGTAACATTTCGGCACTTATTTTTAATGTCCGCTATACCACTATTTTATTTGCCCACTTTGTCCTGTCCACTTATAATATTCACTCTGCACTATGTCTGTAAAATATTTTATTTTTCCGCAATTTTCTTTCTATATTTTTTTTTTTAAAAGTCGCGTTTTGATCGCGAGTTTCGTTTTACTGTATGTTAATACGGTTAACTCTCGATTTCGCGTTCCGTCGCGAGTTTCGTTTTTCCGGTGTTATCACGTCTTTAAAGTATTTGAATTACTATTTTAACCGCGATATCCCAGAACGTTGGGCGCCAGTTAAGAATAAAATAAACTTCTACTCTTTATAATATTCTTTATTGAAAAGTGCCGGACTACTAATGGTCCGGTGGTACTTTAACAACTGAACTTATTTCTATAATAAATTCGCTTAAATACTATTCTTTATCAATTCCTTAGCCTAATGAGCAACTAGGGAAAATACATAACATTTTACCCTATGACTCATTTGTCTTATCTCTAGATAAATTCCCTAATTATTCCTATGGAAACCTTATTTGTATCTAATGGTAACAAAGTCATTAGTTTAATGATGTTATTGATGGTGCAGTATAGTGTTATGATGATTGTTATTCGTATCATGAATTTGATAACTCAAATTCATATGTGATAACTTGTGTACGTACCGATAATTCTAGGCTACATATAATGTATCGTTCACAAAACCACATTTCCATGTTGGTACATATTTATAATTAAAATATTTGCGTATTACTCGCAGTTTATTTACATACACTAAAATCAAAAAATACATACAATGTACGTGACTTACGGACAACTTTATTGATTTACTGTATAAAGGGCTTAGATAGAATTCCAGACAATTTAAATTAAACTTCGTTTTCGTGTGGTTATTGCTTTCATCCAAAATTTCATAATCAAATTGATTTCTCAATTCAAAACAATATCAAGTCAAAAGCCATAACCCAGTGGCGTGGCGTGATAATTCAACTAGGGGAAGCAATTGGTATTAAAAATTTACTATTATTATGCTTTCCACAAATTTACTGCGTATTAATTGAACCCCTCTCGTTAGCTACTTTTAACATTTCTAATATAAAAGCACCCAGGAATCACGAACGGGGACGTGAGAGTAGGTATACTGTATTTTATCAGCATTTTAATTCCCATGCTACCAATATATAATAATTTACTTTTAAATAAATAATTGTAAAAATTATATGTTGGTAGACTTATCAAAAAAGCAAAGCTGTAACTATAAGTATATAAATAAAGCATATTCGAATTATTAGAACTACTATAACAATAACAACAATAGCAAAAAAATTGCAAAATAAATATCCATACACTCATAAAGAAAGTAATCATGTTCAGCGAATCAAAATTTGAATAATAAAAAAAATAACAATACAATAAAAATTAAAAATAATTCAACTATTTACTATTTAAAAAATCACAGTTAGTGAGTAAAATAAAATAATAATAATTGGGCAATAAATATATTACAAGTCAAAATAAATAATAAGATCCGTACATACTATTATTTGTAATTTAATTCTATTCGTCTTTCTTTTTTTGCGAATTCATCTATAATATCTGTATAAAAACTTTGCTCACACAAACATGATTTAAGGAAAACCTTTTCAATTGACATTATTGCCAAGTCGCTAAGCCGTTGTTCGCCTGTACAATTTCTAAGATACGTTTTAATCCTTTTTAAGCAAGAAAAACTGCGCTCTGCGGACGCACTGGTTACTGGTAATGTTAAAACTAAACATATTAATTTATAAAATTGTGTGAAGCTATCTTTTAATTTGTTATTAATGAAATAGTTAAAAATACCTTGAAAAGATTTTCCCTGCAAATCAGAATCAGAATAAAGCACAATGAGTTCAGTCTTTAATGAAATATGGTCAAATATATCAGCATAAGTTTTAGTTAAATTTAGTAAAAGATTGTCCGGAAATGTTTTCAAATATTGGTTAAATTTAGAAGAATCTAATAGGTTTAAAAATGTGAAACTTGCTAAGGATGAAAATCTTGAATTTATTTCTGCGGTAATATTATCTATAATTTCGACATAAATACGTGTAAAGAATAGTTCAACATTTTCATTACTGTCAACAAGGCACCTGGCTTTTTTCCGGCGTTGTGGAGTTTCGCAAATAGATGTGGTTTGGGTCCAAATTTCCGTGAAACTATTTCTTAACGATTGAAGTTGATTTTCAAAATCTGTAATTTTTTGAATGCAGTACATTATATCAGTTTGTTTACTTTGAAATATATCGAAAAGTACGTCGGTTTGTGGAAAAATTTTAGAAAAAACATTGAGCAGGAAAACAAACTGAAAATCTGTAAGTAAAACAAGAAGTCCCCTTGCGCTATTAACGGTCTCGCCATCCCACTTTCCACTCTCATTTTCAATGATATATTCAAAGAGTTCTTTTAATTGATCTAAATTATCAAAAATGGTTAAAACTAATCGACCATTAAAAGTCCAACGTGTTGGAGCTAATTTTGGAAGCCTTTTTTTGAGGAATAAATCCAGTGCAACTGTTCTCTTTGTTGAATGATTAAAAAATGTTGAAAAACAAGTAATAGATTGAAAAAAAATTCGACATTCGCGTATTTTATCGCATGATTTAGATAAAACTAAATTTAACCGATGAGCGAAGCAATGAATATATATTGCGTTTTTATACACATCCTTTACACGTGTTTGTAATCCAGTTATTTTACCAGACATTACCGAAGCCCCGTCATAGCTTTGACAAATAAGTTTGTTACCGCAATTGAATTTTTGAACAACATCTAAAACATGGTCAAATAAACGCGACGCAGTCTGATCATCAGAAATATCTGTAAAAGTTATGAAAGTTTCTTTAACCTCACCGGAAGGAGTAATGTAACGAAAGGTTGTTGAGAGTTGAGAACGACATGAAATATCGGTTGTTTCATCTAATATTATTGCTATAAATTTAGTTTGCTGAATTTCATTATAAATCTGTTTTAATAAAATTTTAGAAATGCTACTAATGAGATCGTTTTGAATATAATTTGATATTCCGGAAAAAACAGTCGCTTGCTCCAAGTGAGCTCGCAAGTCCGGATTATATTTAGCTAAAAGATTTAAAAGTTCAACGTAATTTCCCCTATTGCAAGAATTCACATTTTCATTGTGACCACGAAATGCCTGTTCTTGACATCCTAAATGGCACACAACGTCAATTAGCATTTTTAGTATATCTCGATTTTTCGAAACTTTCTCATTGTGCAATATTATTGAAGATCTATGTTGGCTACTTAATAATTCTTCAATTCTAGGACCGGAACCGAACTTGGAAAGAAGAAGTACTGACTTTAAATGATCAACGCTTTTCGTACCATGCCTGTCCACAGCTTTATGTAAATTATTTAAGTCACAAAACCCGGTAGTTCGCCAAACATTTGAATCATTTGAAAATAACAAGCATGGCCAACAAAATAATTTTTGCTTGGTCTTACAACCGGTAATCCATTCCGTATCTTCATAAATCTTAGCAGTAAAATGCCTAGTACATCTTTTTGTTTTAGAAACAATTTCCAAAATCGGTTTCGGTCGACCCTTTTCGATAATGTCTTTTTTTTCTGCGAAAGATCGAGATCCAAAAGACAATCGAAAAAGATCATCAACAACACAATATTGATCCATGCTACTTTAAAAACAAATCAAAACACTATAAGCAATTATAAGCACCTAGACCGATTAAAAAACCCCTTTACCTTTTCACCAACAAAAAGCACACAAATCGCACTACACTAAAGCACTACACTAGAGCAAATGAGTTTTAAATTTAACGGCTCATTCAATTCCTTGTGACGTCAATGACTTGAGGCAGTATTACCATCTCCCACTTATTTTTTCTTGGAATTTTCCGTTAAATGGTTTTCGATTAGATATAAGTTATTGAAATATGCATAAATATCCCTATAATTGAGTTCGTCTCTTACTAATACTCGTATACACTAATAATTCTATGCGAAATAACTTCTTCTCGAATTTACCAATAATAATTTTTAACCATGAAGCCATTATATTTCAAATCGAAACTTTTTCCACAATTCAATTCCTATCCTACTCTGGTAACCCTTGTGAAACTCATATAGCACATCACATACGCATTGCAACACAGCAAATATTTTCAGTCCACAAGAAAATACGAACAAAGAGGAAATGGGAAGAAAAGTTCCCCAGCGTCCATGCGCCAGCAGCTCCGCTGCAGGCAAGAATTTCCTCTACTACATGTGAGGGGAACTTGGAAGCAAATTCCTGAGTGCTTCCAACCACCGCCATCTTTATCCTCAGGCCGGAGTGTCAAAGTAATGACGTCATGACAAGCAGTGAACCATATGTAAACAAAGTGAAAAACGCGTGCAGTCGACCTCTTGAAATCTGATGATTTTCGTGCGTAAAAGTGATTTTAGTGTCGCGATTTGAAGTGCAATTGAAAGTAGTGCTTGTCACTGATATTTAGAAGTGAAAAAAACGCAAGGTGCCGCGAACTTCCGAACAAAATGAACTGCTCGAAAGTGCGCGAGACATGAGTGTGGTTATGAAAGTGCGACACGGACAATTTCGCATTTTTCGTTAATTTCCCGGTAATTTTGCTAGTGTGAATGGTACAGCACTACTCTGGGACGAATCCTTGGGCCGGTGAGTTCAGCGGAAACTCCCGGAAGTGCCCCAAAAAGTATATTCAAAGTGGTTGTCAAATGACAACATTACAGGTGATTTCCGGCCTTTTCATCGGAATTCATAGGGTAATTATACGTTTTTTTGTTGTGCAAAAATTTTAGTGAATTGATGCGCCCCAAAATACGGGTTTTAAACGCGTTGTTGACGAGCCAGACGAAAGTTTCACGGCAGCTGACAGGACTAGATGCCTAGCAGTGAAACTTTCGTCCGGTTCGTCAACATCGTGGTCAAAATCCACACTTTGGGGCGCATCAATCCACTTAAATTCTACCACAACAAAAAACGCATACTTACCCTATGAATTCCGATGAAAAGGCCGGAAATCACCTGTAATGTTGTCATTTGACAACCACTTGAAATTCACTTTTTGGGGCACTTCCGGGAGTTTCCGCTAAACTCACCGGCCCGAGGATTCGTCCCAGAGTAGTGCTGTACCATTAACACTTCCCGAATTGCCGGAAAATAAACGAAAAATGCGAAATTTCCCGTGTCGCACTTTCCTAACCTCGCACTATTCAATACACCATTTCACTCGATATTTCCCGGCACTTCACGTTTTTTTTACTTTCACATGGCACTGATAGCCACTTCTTTAATTACACTTAAAATTCCGGCACTAAACTCACTTTTACACACAATTATCGCGATATTTCACCGGGCGACCGCACGCGTTCCCACTTCGTTGACTGCTTGTCATGTCGTTAGTGCTTTGACAATCAGCTGACACTCCGGCCTGAGAGTAAAGATGGCAGTGTTCCAACCTACCGTGTACGTGAATTTTTTTTTATCGCGACACAGTAGGTTTACTGGGGAAAAAAATAAACGCTCATAGATGCAAATTTTGATATGCTTCCATGTGTCTTCTTCTTGGTGTGGTGTGGTGGTTTTCGCGGTGTTACCAATTCGGCTGTGTAAGATATTCGCGATTAGTTTCTTTGGAACTTTTATTTACATAGACTGTGCCGAAGAGTTTTTTTCGCGACTTTTTTGCGCGATTCAGAAAAAATTATTTAGAAAATTTTCCACCAATCGCCAAATATAAGGGAAGCAATGCTTCCCTTGCTTCCATGGACGCCACGCCACTGCCATAACCCAGTAATATGTATTTGCGGTCGAAAAATGCGTACCCCATATCTACTGATCTCTTCAATAAAGACAATGCTTTAAAAATAAATGTCTCATAACTAAAACAACAACAATACAAATCAACAAGACGCATATTATTATTACCAAATGACAACAAACAGACGAATGGTAATTTTCTGTCTACGGCTCCATGAGCAAATATGTATCTTTCTAGCAACCCATCATTCTTCATGCCTTCCGTGTGTGTCGGCAACGAAATTTACTTGGTAGTTGTTGGTATATTAGTCCTAATGTTCAAGAACATTACCGCGGTAATGTTCAAATTCGGCGAGATGTTCACGTGTAAACGCACGCTAAGAAAATTGTATTGACCGATTCCAGCAGTCTAGACCGATTATGAGAAATTTTGTTTCGCAAAAAACAGCTCTGTTCCCCAACCAACTGGTAGATACAGATAGCAGAGAATGAGAGTGAATTGAAGCGAAGGAGAGCAAACGGCTCTGTTCCCACCAGAAACATCTTAACTTGGCTTTGATACGTTGTAGCTCGCAAGCAGATAGGGGTAAAAATGGATGCGAATTGCCTTGAAGAAGAGCAATGTGTTTTGTATTGGCATTGTACGTCTTGTGTAAAAAGAGAGTATAGTGTAAATGTATAAATGAATGTATAGTTTTAATTAAATGTTGAGATACATTTTTACAATTGCTAGGTCAAGCGGCGCTTGACTCGCTTGTATGAAGTGCACGTCACTGCTAGTTTGCATAGAACCAGACAGACAGATGGACAGACAGACAGACAGACAGACGGACAGACGGACAGACGGACCGACGGACAGACGGACAAAGCTTAATCGACTTATCTCATCATAATGACCAAGAATATATATAGTTTGTATGGTCGAAGATGCTTCCTTCTGTGCGTTGCAAACTTCATGGCAAAGTTAATATACCCTATCACATCCGTGAAGGGTATACGTAAAAATATATTAGAGCAACGGTTTCTTTCTTATTCTTATAGCATTCCTCAAAGTGCTTTTTTTTTCTATACATATCTGTGTGCTGTTATATTCAATTCAATTCCTAAATATTTTCATTTGGAAGTACATGACTTCACTTACGGTCCCCAACTGGGTTCGAACCAGGGTCGTCGGATTGGCAGACCTCACGCGTTACCATTGTAACAATTTGGAATAATCAAATCACCCATAACCACTATAATATCACCTTCAGGTGTTCTGCTCTGGACTCTTTCGTCTTTCGCCAAGACATTGTCGGGTTCAGTTGGAGCATAGTATTGTATTATTGTGATGTTCCTCATTTTGGTCCAGAACCTGGCGATCATGATTCTGTCGGAAAAGGAGTACAACATTGGAGTGCTATCCGTTGGAGAGATAAATTTTCCGCTGTGCCACCATTCTATCTCACTAACTCCTAAGATGTTACGTTAGATTTGGTAAGATGGTTGCCGCTCGCACAGCTTGTATTAGGCCTCCGATCTGGGCCCATTTGCCACACTCCGCTGGCTAATTTGAGCTAAATTGAATCAGGTGATTCAACAAGACGACAGCTGCCACCTCTGCTAGCTCTTGAAAGCTGTAAGCACCTAAGTTGTTAAGGCATTTCCAGTTTAGATCTGGACACTCTCACAAAGTGTGTTAGATGGTGTCCTCTTCCACCTTGCATCTTCTGCATAAACTGTTTGAGGTCAGTTCCTATTTCTTGCATGAGATGAGTGCCCTGTGAGTAGACCTACCGTCGCTCTCAGCTTATTTCTTTTGAGTTTGAACAACATCCTGCTTTCGATCAGATCAAGTGATGGCCACAAGGGGATGGGTACCTACAATCCGTTCTGTTTGTCCAGTCAAATTGTAGTTTAGTCCATATGGCTCCATCTACATATTTCGTTTGTGATGTCCGCAATTGCCAATGATCACTGCCGTCCCAAGCAGCGTCCACGAGGTGCCCCTCACCGAATAATAGTTAGCAAGTAATCGGTAGACAAAAAATAAAGATGTTTCCTATCATATAATCTACGGGGTTTTATTAATTAAAATCCAAGTTTTATCCGAATATTAATAAAAGACCTAACAATTGGTTTAAAATTGTTTGATCTTTTATTATTATTTATTATTTTTTCTTCCTTGCCCTTTCATACCACTCTGCGGCTTCGCGTTGCTCTGTCTTTGATGTTGGCACTTCGCCCATATTGGCGGTATAAGCTCAGCTTTCTTCTGCAGGCAGCTGGGTCTTGGATCATATCATCGCCGAGATTGATGCGTTGGTATTACTGGTAACTCATATTATTATGAAACAATAAAACAAAAATAGTTAAAACTCGAATTCAAATTTTCCTAACCGGTCGAGCTTTTGGAGTGACAACAAAAAAATTATGAGTTTGAAATATTTTAATTTAATAATAATTTTATTAACACTGAAAAAAGATCTGCTCTTAAAGTTTTGGTATATTCTTATTTTACCGGGACATCGCCCGTCGTACCTGCCTTGGCTAATAGTGGGTTTACCGCTGTGTGATATAGAGCGAGCGTGGGCTCCTCGGCTTAAGGGGTTGCAACCCTCAGTATACCGCCTTAAAACTCTCGGTCTATAGGCTACAGCGATAAAGCCAAGATGCAAACCAGAATGCAAAGCCCGGTGTAATAGGTATATATGTATCTCAAATTTTTGAAAATATTGGTTGCTATGATACAATACGAATTAATGTGGTTATTGTCAAACTTTTGGTGAGAAAATTATCAGTCAAATATTTGACTGTATAATGGCCGCTTTAGACACGCTTTAAAGTTATTGCATAAGTTCATAAAACAAAGCGGCATTCCAGCATGCTGTGCCTGCAGTATCGAAGCAGCATTGCAGCGGCTTATTGTATTATGAACAAAAGTTGCGTCTTGTCATCCGTCAGTAATTAAATTTCACAGCACATTACTGATCGTAAATCGAATACGACAGCGCGGGTGTCATTTCTGAATTGTCCTACCCAGCAGAGAAATTTTTGTGGTGGAGAAAATTACATTTTTCACAGCATGTTACGTCTATCCGAAACTCAGTGGAGATCATTTATAAAACATATTTCCAAAAGTAGGCCAACCGTTGAGTTGAACTTAACCGTTGGCTACGTTGATAAAACAAAGCGGAATCGCAACATGCTGTGCCAGAGCTATGTTCCGAAAGAAAAATGCAAAGATTGTTGAGTACTAGTTGTTGAGTTTAATTATCAAGTACGACTCCAGCTCCATTATACAATTCATGTGTTTTTATCTTCGCAAAGTGCTGAGTTTGGATTTACAATCTAATGCAAGCCATAGACGCACGTACCAATCCGTCGGATTGGTCGCAAGTCAACCACTGATACGCGAACCGTATTCATACAATTTCACTCAAGAAAAGTAGTCAAACAAGTTATTCTCTATCGCCGCGACGCGCTCCGCATAAGTGTACAGCGACAGCCCGCGCGACTAGCTTTTCGGACCCCATATTGTAGTTGTTGTTTGGGTTGGCTCTGAGTTCGTGTCGAGCTCGATGCTCAACACAACGAACCCGACTCCGAGCCCAGACCCGACCCAACAACAATTTCAATATAGAGTCCGACCGGTATTTGAATAGGTGAATTGTTGTGAATGAACGAGTACGGTGTGTGTCTAAATACAGTATGGTCTGCTTATTGAGGCTGTCTACACGAGGCACAATTGTTCCAGGCACAAAACCGGTTATGTGCCTGTCTACACGAAGCACATCGAAACGAGAACAACTTGTATACATGTAGGGCTTTTTCAATGTATTGATTTGATTCTATATTGTGGAAGGATGCGAAAAGTGCGTGTATTGGTTGGGAACAATTGTTGTGCTTGAAATTTTCGAGCACAAGTTTTGTTCCCTTCCTATACCTTTCCCTTCATGCATCTCGCCTACAAAAACCGGTTTTGTGCCGGAACAATTGTGCCTCGTGTAGACACCCTCATTGACTAATTTTTCAATGCAGAATTTATAGGCACGATATTATATACGTATACATTCACGTACATATGCATGTGAGTATTATAGAAGTCTCGTTGTTATTGAGATTGAGTAAAATTGTATGAATACGGTTCGCGTATCAGTGGTTGACTTGCGACCAATCCGACGGATTGGTACGTGCGTCTATGGCTTGCATAACAATCCAACTCAGCGACAAAACAAACATTTCATGGAATTCTAAAGTGTTCGATTCCATTATTTAAATTTAAGGTGTTTAATTACATTGATGTTTTGAATTGCAAGTTTAAGGGAAATGGGAGTTCAAAAGTGTTCAATTACATTATTTAGATTTAATTACATTTATCTTTCGAACTGTGAATTTAGGGAAAATGATGACATTGTCGATTTATTGGTTGAGCTGGTTGACGCGGTCATCGATGGACACGTGCACACGTGCCTCCAGCAGTATCGAAGCAGCATTGCAGCGGCTTGTTTTATTATGAACAACAGTCACATCTGGTCATCCATCAATTGGCTAGTTTTATAGCTCAAAACTGACTGCCGGAAAAAAATCGTATGAATACGACAGCGTCAGTGTCATTTCTAAACTGGAAGGCCATCCGCACACGGGTCGTCTCGTACTCGTCTCGTAATCGGCTCGTCTGCGATTCGAACTCCACTTCTAAAGCAAATGTATGGAGTTTCGCTCACGGGTCGTACATTGGTCGGCACGTAATCGAATCTCATGTACTCGTCTGTGCGTTTCGAACCATGCCAACTGTTTGGAACGAGAAAAGTCGTCGACGCCGGACACCAGAAAAAAGTATATGAATGCATTTATTCAACTGAAAAATATTTTCAAAGAAATTGTGGTGTATTCGTATATGGGTGTCGGGTTTTTCAAGTGCGAAAGCAGCACTAGTGAAAGTATTTTAACCCTTGGTGAGGCGAAAAGGACTTTTGTGAGCATGAAGCGGGACTTGGGCGATACGGGTGTCGCGTGATTCGAGGTGGAAGGAGAAGTGCACTGGAGTGCTAGTGCAAGTATTTTAACCCCTTGGTGAGGCGAAAATGACCTTTTTGGGCAATAAGCGGAAAATGGGCGATATGGGTATCGCGTGATTCGGGGTGAAAGGAGTAGTGCAAAGGAGCGCCGGTGAAAGCATTTTAACACTTTGGCATGACGAAATGGACCTTTTTGTACATGAAGCAGAACATGGGTAATATGGTTGTCGCCTGAGTCGATGTGAAAGGAGGAATGCAGACGAGTGCTCGTTAGGGCATTTTAACCCTTTGGTGTCACGGAATGGACATTTTTGTACATGAAGTGGAATATGGGTGGTATGGGTGTCGTGTGACTCGAGGTGAAAGGAGAAGTGCACAGGAGTGCTAGCGAAAGCATTTTAGCCCGCTGATGCGGCGAAAAGGCCCTTTTTGGGCATGAAGCGGGATATGGGCAATATGGTTGTCGCATGATTCCAAGTGAAAAGAGAAGTGCACAGGTGTACCTACTGGTGAAAGCATTTTAACCCTTTGGTGAAGCAAAAAGGACACTTTTGTGCTTAAAGTGGAACATGGGCATTATGGTTGTCGCGTGATTCGAGGTGAAAGGAGAAGTGCAAAGGAGTTCTAGAGAAAGCATTTTAACCCGCTAGTGTGGCAAGATTAACCGTTTTGTACATGAAGCAGGATATGGGCGATATGAGTATCGCGGTGATTCAACGTGAAAGGAGGAGTTCACAGGAGTGCTAGTGAAAGTATTTTAACTCTTTGGTGGGGCGAAAATTACCTTTTCGGACATAAAACAGTAAAAGTTTGTGATCCAAATACGCTTTGCGATGACGAAATGCGGTGTTTCTACACGCTATATAATCGGGTAAAATATTTTTTTTGTAATAACACAACGTTTTCAGCAAGATTACCGTTTCCGTGGCGCCAAGTGGTTTTTGCGGTTTTATATTACTCAGTCTTTTTTGACGTGGCTACTTCTATGGGAAGTGTGTCGAGAAAATATGGGACGGAAGTTGAGTTGAAAACGAATTGAATTGAATCAAACGCTTTGGTGTTGACACAAGCATACTTTTGGACATGGAGTGAAATCTAGGAAATACGGATGTCTATGAATTGAATTGTTGAGGCAAATACTCTGGAGTGTTGTTCAAGGCGTTTTTAATCCTACAAGTGTTGAGATAAACTCATTCTTGGACATGAAGTGATATCTAGGAAATACAGGTGTCGCCTGAATGGAGGTGGTGACGCCAATAATGTGGAATGTTGTCGAAGGCGCTTTTAACTCTATGGTGGTGAGATGAATACATTCTGGGACATGAAGTGAAATCTAGGAAATACGGGTGTCGTTTGAGTCGGGGAGAGGAGGCCAATGCAATGGAGTGTTGTTTTGTTGAGATTTTAACTCTATGGTGCTGAGATGAACATATTCTTGAACATGTAGTGAAATGTAGGAAAACGGGTGTCGTCTGAATAGGGTTGATGACGTTAATTTGACTTCTTTTAATTCCAATGTCTAAGCGCCACGGACACAGTAATATTGCCAAAATCGAATACCCTGTGTTATAAAAAAGATTTTACTCGATTATATTGCGTGTAGAAACACCGTATTTTGCCATCGCAAAGCGTATTTGGATCACAAATTTTTACTGCTTCATGTACATATAAAAAGGTCTATTTTTCAATTTCAGGGGGTTAAAATGGTTTCACGATATTCCTGTGCACTCCTCCTTTTACCTCAAACCACGCGGCACCCGTATCCCACCTCATGTACATTTCACGCCACGCTGAAGGGTTAAAATGTCTTAACGAGCACTCGTCTGCATTCCTCCTTTCACATCGACTCAGGCAACAACCATATTGCCCATGTTCCGCTTCATGTACAAGAAGGTCCATTTCGCCACGCCAAAGGGTTAAAATGCTTTCACTGACACTTCTGCGCACTCCTCCTTTCACTTCTACCCAAGTGACATATTGCCCAAATACCCCCAATTCCAAAATCATATTCGTGCTAGTAAGAATAATAACACCCATGCCTAATACCAGATCGCGTCGCAGACGCGCCGAATTGCAATCGACCCATGTGCAGTGCAAGGCGTCGCTCGTCGTATGGGATTTTAGACGAGCACAGTTCGAATCGCAGACGTGCCGAAAATCAGACGACCCGTGTGCGGAGGCACTTAGCCTTCTAAATACAGCGAGCGAATTGAAAGAGCTTACATACAGATAGGGGTGAATGGGGGCTTAAGAACACAAGTATCTTAACCAAAAAGGTTGGCTTTAATACGTTACAGCGAGCAAATTCAAACAGCTTAAATGCAGATAGCGGTAAAGTTGGGGGCGAATTACGTTAAAAAAAACAGTGCGTTTTTTATTTGCATTGAATTGAGTGTTTATGTTGTCTTGCATAAAAAGAGAGTGCTGTATAAATGTGTAACTTAATGTACATAGTTTATATTGTATGTAGTAAATGAAATTTTTGCAGTTGTTAAGTGAAGTGGCGCTTGACTCGCTTGCATGAAGTGCACTGAAGAAAAACGACCCCAGGTAGGTCGCTTCTTATTTTTGGAAAGCCGTAGGAACCGCTTTAAAATTTCCGTCGTCTTTTTTTTTATGTTTATGCTAAGGCTTAGGGGATACCCTTTGATGCGAGAGCACAGCCTTGGCGGGAAGGAAATTAGGGTAGTGGGGCTGCGATGGGTAGAGTTTGAATGAGGTACCGATGTACCTTTCGTTTAAATTTTTGAGGACTATAACTGCAGGAGAAAACAAAAGATGGTAGGTTGTTCCGTTTGTGTTGTTCTGGATACAAATGAATGAATTTAACACTGAGCTTAAGAAAATGAGGATGGGCACGGCAGGCTAGCCGGGTGTTACGCAAAAGAGCAAGCTCAGAAATAAGACTGAATATTTCGGCAGAACAATGGCGGTTGTAGTAGCGATAAAAAAGTGATAAGCAACCAACATTTCGCCGGTGTTCAAGCGGCTGTATATGAGAAGTTATGGATTCATCGCGAATAAGCTTGAAGTCTTTCCGTTGAACTTTGTCTAATGCGGATAGGGCAGTTCGACCTGCGCCTGTCCATATATATGAATTATATTCAAGTCTCGGTCTTATGTGGGCCTTATAAATTTGGGCCAAATCAGATAGTGCAAAGTATCTTTTACAGCGATTCATGAAACCCAGACACTTCATTGCATTTTTTGCAATGTTGAAAATGTGGTCAGACCAATTTAGTTTACTAGAGATGTTTATACCCAGTATGTTCAATGTGGGTGAATCAGTAATGCTGACACCATCGACAAGAATGGCTGGGGCGGCAGATGGAGCACGTCGTTCATTGGAAATAAGACAACATTAAGTTTTAGAGGCATTAAACTCTACTCGATTCGCTTTCCCCCATGCAATATTTTTTGAGTTGTCTCTATTTAGTGAGTCAGATGTGAGATCTCGGTTGAGAAATGTAGTATTTTGGCGGGAGTCAGCTGCAGAGTTAAAAGTATAAATAGAATCAAGGGTACTGTCATCTGCAGAACTGTAATTTGGGCTTGAAGTCACACTTAAAAGATCGTTAATGAACAGAAGAAAAAGCGTCGGTGATAGGACAGTACCTTGAGGGACCCCTGCGTTGGTGGTATGGTAATTCGATTTAACTCCATCAAAAACGACTCAAAGCGAACGACCATGGGAAAAACTTTCAATTCATTCAACCAATTTTTAATCAAGATCAAAAGTCTGGAGTTTAGCTAAAAGAGCCGTATGCCAAACTCTGTTAAAAGCTTTCGAAATGTCGAGGGCAATGATTTTAGCTACACCAAATTGATGAATACATCGATTCCATCTTTCGGTGAGATATGTCATTAAATCTCCGGTGGAGCGCGAAGAACGGAAACCGTATTGTCGATCGCCGATGAGATGGTGTGAATCAAGATATCTCAAAAGTTGGTTGTTGACAAGGGTTTCAAAGACTTTTGGCAGGACCGAAGACAATGCTGTTGGTCGATAGTTAGAGGGATCACATGCTTCACCTTTTTTGGGGATTGGTTGGATATGAGTTAGCTTCCATGTTGATGGAAATACTCCTGTCGAGTAGGATAGATAGAGTAGTTTTTGAAGATGTCTCGCTAAATAGGAAGCGCAATGTCTGAGAACTAAAGGGTAGATGCCGTCAGGTCCAGCCGATTTTCATACATCGAGCTTTGAGAGTTCTTTAAATATTTCCCTAATGCGGAAATGCAAAGGCCTCTAGTGTGAATCGCATAAAGCTATAGCTGGTGGATTTTGAGTGGTGGGCAGTAGCCAAGAGTTTGCACCGAAGATTTCAGCAAACAAATTGGCCTTGTCTAGTGATTCACTACATTTTTTTTTGTCGCGCTCGGTGGCAGTGATCGTTCGGTCACCGCTCTACGATACTAATCTAGAGCTCGGAGATCAAATCCCGGCGCGATCAAAAAACTGCCTGTGAGTACTAATAGAACTCTCACAGTGCTCCGAGCTTGTCAGTATAAATATAAAGACGCCGCGAATAGGAGATGCATGCTAGCAACTGCACTTCCGAAAGATACGCTATTGAAACGTCAACAAGGCATTAAAATGCTAGAGATGTTGACGCGCCCATGCCCTGAAGGAGTCAAGGTAATTAGAAAGACAACGTATTTTCCCATCATGTACAAGTGGTGGAATGGAAGAAAAGCTGAAGTTATTTTTCACAGCTTTAACAAGTGACCAGAAGTCTTTGCTACCTTTTCGCTCAACGAAAACTTTTTGTCTGATTTTACTATCGAACTCAAATTTAGCTTTGTTAACAACAGACTTGCATATGTTCCGCGCAGGGTTGTATACCTCTCTCAGCTCGACACAGGAGCGTTGTTTGTATGCACGGTATGCCGCTTCTTTTAATAGCCTCTTTGCAATCTTTGTTAAACCAAGAGGTGGTAGATGGGTTGATGTTCTTAAAGCTATGCGTGGCGAAGCAATACATTCCATCCCACATGATATTTATACCCTAGACTTATAGTAGTATAGGGTATATTGTTTTTGTCACGACGAAAATATGTAACACCTTAAAGGAGGCTCCGGAGGTATAGCAATGTATATATATAAATGATCAGGGCCACCTCCTGATTCGATTTAGCCATGTCTGTCCGTCTGTCTGTCTGTCTGTCTGTCTGTCCGTTCGCACGATAACTTTCGATAGAATGAAGCTAGAGCATTGAAATTTTGGTCAAATGTTGGCAGTGTGATCTAGTTGGTTGGTGTTGAAAATGGGCATGATCAGGCCAAGAGAACGCCTACCTCCCCTACATATGTAAAATACTTAAATGTATCTGTAACTCCCGATTAAATAAACGTGAAAAGCTCTAGCAGATTACTCGTGAGGGTAATCTTATACTCTCTTGGGAAAATAGAATCGATCAGTTGAAAACTAACGGTAATTTTCTTAGAAAGAACCCCGTACCACCCTACTTTTCACGTTTTCTGTGTATAACTCTTGAACCAATTGACGTAGAACCCTGATTTTTGACATGTAACGCTGAGATAAGAAGCTGCTTAAGGTTCCGTAAGTTGGACATAATCAGATCAAAGGAACGCCTACCTCCCCTACAAATTTCAAAAAATTAAATATTCGTTTAATTACGATAACTTTCGATAGAATGATACTAGCAAGTTGAAAATTTAATGGAATGTTGCCAGTAATACCTACGACCTAAGGAACTTCTACCTCCCCTAGAAATGAAACTTAAAATAAGCGATAACTTACGACAAAATAAAGCTAGTGGCTTGAAATTTTGGTCAAATGTTTGTGGTAGGAGCCAGTTGGCTAATATTGAAAAAACGTAAAATCCGACCAACGAAACCCCTACTTCCCCTACAAATGAAACTTCAAATAAGCAATAACTTTCGATAGAATGAAAAATTCGACAAATATTTGTAGAATGGGTTAGTTAGTTAATTGATTTTGAGAATGGTCAAGATCCCACTGAATGAGTGCCAACCTCCCCTATGAACTGGCCATATAGTAGACCCAGTTTTAATGCATATGGTCGTTGCCAATTATAGCTTTTGCTATCACCACTAGGTCTGTACAAGTCTAGGGTATGTACGCTTCGGACACCGGACCGAAGCAAAGCTACGGCCTGATTATAATTGATTCGCTTATATAATCGACGTTCTTCGTGAAGAAGCAGTCGGTCCAGTTCAATTTACTGATGTATTGATTGACAGCGACCGAATCCTTATTATAATGTCATAATAGTCTTTTGGTGGAAGATATGCCTTTGACATTCAGGGAGCAAGTAGTGATTCGGGTCGACATTAATTTCTGATCGGAATTTCCCAAAGGAGATGAAACCAATACTGAGTATTTATCGGGGTGTGATGTGATAAGCAAGTCCAATAGGTTGGCATTTCGGCCTTCTATATCAGGTATTCTGGTTGTGGAATCGATTAACTGGTGTAGGTTAAATGATTCACAAAATAGCTCAACCAGTCTTCCTGCTGGGCTTGTGGACGAAGAGTACTTAAGCAATTCAGTATTGTGTACATTAAAAACGCCTGCCAAGGCGGTTTCTGATGAAGGGAACTTCTATAACAACTCGTCGATATTGCTAGAAAGTATATCAAAATAGTGTTCAGCATCGGAATCAGAAGTTCCAGTGCTCCGATATAGAAAGCACAAGAATATAATGTGTTTTTTAAAATTGAATCTAATCCAGGTGTAGGTGAATTCTGGATTAGATAAAGTGAACTGGGGGCTGATGGTTGAATAGGCGACATTATTTCTAATGTAGATTGCAATTCCCCTTTGGGGTGAGAAGACAGCAATAAGCGATAACCAGGGACGTAATATTGTCCGATGTCCGAATCACTAGAAACTTTCGTTTCGCTTAAAGCCATAACTGCGGGATTATGCAACATCAGATGAGCATGCACCGCAGTATGATTCGCCGTTATTCCACGAATGTTGCAGAAATCAAAAATGAATTCTTGTATGTTTCCGTGTAGGAGTAACCAAACGTACAACGTTACGAGAAGGATGGTGGATATTCTCACTTAATATGTAGTTGAACCAAGCAGCAATGATCCGATCTCAACTTACAGTAGTGTTATGCCTACTTGTTAGTTTATTGGATCGATGGCAACCTATAGTCGCAATTATTACAGTGATTATTCTGAATTCAATGCATTTGCATTAAGTTGAGAAAATAGACAGGTTGTAAATTTTGACCAAAATTCTGGAAAATAGAATAAAATCGTACGCAGAACGAATCAGTGGCGAATATCAAAGCAGTTTCAGACCTGGTCGGCCCACAACCAATCAGCTCTTTACAGTCAAACTGATACTCCAGAAGTGCTGGGAATACAACGTAAACGTATACCAAATCTTTGTCGACTTCAAGCAGGCATACGACAGTATCGATCGTGGAGTACATCATGCTGCAATTTGGCATACCGGCCAAATTAGTGCGACTGACAAAGATGACGATGACCAACTCCGTCGTACAAGTCAGGATCCAGAATAGACTTAGTGATCTATTTGAACCACGCACTGGTCTGAAACAGGGCGATGGGTTGGCACCGACGCTCTTAAACCTAGCACTGGACTGGAATACGCTATTCGGGCTATGAATATGGACAACAGCAATACGCGCTACTCATCAAGTCGACACAATTAGCAGCGTACGCCGACGACATCAACATCATGTCCAGAAGATTGGCCGACGCAGAAGAATTTGTGCATAAACTTCAGTCGTAAACACAGAGTTGAGCATATTCATCTAGGGACGCGGGAGCGTCCCACCCTGCCAAAGAAATACGAAAAAATCGAAAAAATCCGGCCCCGGATGCTTGTTCGGGCTCAAATTTGGTATGGTCATTGTTTTTGGTCATCTTACGAAGTGCTGCAAATTTGGTTCCGATACAAGAAAAAACACCCGAGATATGATAATTTGAAAATAGCTATTTTTCAAATTTTTCTTGTTCTCGTTGTTCTCGTTGTCCTCGTCGTTCTCGTTGTTTTTTGGCCGGTCTACAGCTTCGTAGTGAGCGTATCGAGGTCTGCTTTCTTTTCTCACGGATTGACTGTGTCCCAAGGATGTGCATAGGCTATCATTTGCTCTGATCCGTGCAGTAGATAAAAAGATACATTCAAAAATGTGAAATTTTATAGTAGAGTTTCTCGCTTAAGTCTTTTTGATAATTTGAATGCGACACAGAAAATCACCCGCATGATCGCATACCTACGGGGAGAGACGCAAACACTTGATTATGTGAGTAGTGGCGACGACGGTTGCAAAAGTCCGTGCGCTCGTCGGGTGGGGAGAACCATACGAGGTAATGGTTGTGGGCGTGGCTTGTGGCAAGTGCAGGAATGAAAAGTGTGTGATGGTAAAATTGAAACTGAATGAAACTATACGATATATAAGATATGAATAGTCTATTTATAGATTCGAGGCAACTTTACGTCGATCATTCATGTAAAAACAAATTTCAGAAGACGATTCATAAACGTCTAGTGTTATTTGGACTATACTGATGTAACAAACAAAAATCAATAAATAAAATTTAACTAATAAATAGTAAAATATTAAATAATTTTATTAAAAACGTAAATCTATAAAAAAAATAATAAAAACCTACACGCCAGTAATCAATTGTACGTGATAATAAATTTTACAAGTACTTTAAATCAGTTTTGAAATTCAAGTCAGGGTTCTTCCTCTGTAAAACACATACATACATACGCTCAACCAAGTTATTTACCATTTAACACCTGAGTGGACTCATAGTCCGGCACGTAAATCCCCTTTTTTATCGAAGACTACCGCATTCAGTAGGAATCAAACCGGAGCCCAATGTATAGAAGGCGAACGTTGCTTACCGTTGCGCCATCTGAATTACTACTACTCCTATGCAAAAAGATATGATATCTCCCAAAAACAACTCTGTTGTAAAAAATTCCCCGCCAAGAAAAACCTCTCAACAGCAAAAAGGATTGATATGAATACAATACCGCCAAAGTACTCGTAGCTTTGCGCCTCACTCAAGGGTTGGCATATTGAACGCTGATCGAATTAGTTAATTTCTTTCAACGCGGTTTGGCGGGGAGCTTCCATTAAGCAAAATGAGTTGAACAATCTGAAGAAGAACTTAGTAGAAAATAGTCTATTAATCACTTCTGGCCTGAAGTGCATTTTTAGTCTTTTGTAAGGCGGGAGATTTAGAACGAGATCCGGTCAAGAAGCCAATAATACTTTGCATAAGAGCTTACAGCATGATCCGCACGCAACTACTTATCTATAATTTTATCAGAACGACATCGTTGTCATTATCACTGTCATTTTGTCAGTAAATCCGTTCGGCGTTGAGTCTTTAGGCTACGAAGCTCCCCGCCAATCAGCTTTGCAAGAAATTAACTAATTCAATCAGCGTCCAATATGCCAACCCTAGAGTGAGGCGCGAAGCTACGAGTACTTTGGCGGTATTGTATTCATATCAATCCGTTTTGCGGTTGAGAGGTTTTTCTGGCCGGGGAATTTTTTACAAAAGGGTTTTTTTTGGCAGATTCGTTTTTCTAGGTCTTACTTACTGTTTAAATTTTCTAATTGCTTTCGATTCATATTAGTTGAATTTAAAGTTTGTGTTGCTTGCAGCACCAATTTTTTTTGCTGGTTGCTCATTTGCACTGATACGTTTTGATTCGACGATAAATCCTCAATATTGTGATATACATACTTCATCATTCACGGGGAACAAAGAAGTTAGGACACTTTCCAATAAAGCTCGTTTTGATCTGGAGTTTATGTTCTTGTAGCATTGGAATCTTATAATGGATTTTATTTTGTATACTAAACGAATGCTCATTCGAATCTTCGCAATAGACTTCTGTACTGATTATCGATCCTGGCTAGTACTCGTATAAACTTGATATATGTAATCACTTTTATATTTCTTTAATTTTTTTTGAAGTCTGCCCACAGTATCCCTAAACATAGATTTGGAAAACCTTTCATCAAATAAGTCTGGCCAGTGTGCTCGATTTAGAAACCACTAGCTTAGTTAGTGACATTGGCATTAGCCTGCGCTGGCAGAGCGTAGATCGCGAGAATAACACTCAGCGTTGTGGTCGGAATTTAACAATTTCCATGGTTTGTCATCGCAATTTTTTGCCTTTTCGCTGTCGGTTGAACTTCATCGTGCTGATCAGCGAGAGAGCTTTCATTTTTCCCTGGAACCATTTATCCAAACTTATAGTTTGTATGCAGTTGAAGCCTTTTGGGGTTTTTCGGCAGCTTCGTAATTACTCCATATGCCACTGCTTCCAAAAATCAAGAGGGAGCTTTAAGCTAGTTTCCATCTACTGAAGATGTGATATGGGCTGCCTTCTGATGCATCATCTGGTACTGCATATGCTGACTCTCCAATGAGAAAATGCTGAGGCGTTAATGCTTTCCAGTCATTTATGTTACTAGTGATCGGTGTTGAAGGCCGTGTTATTCAATCAAGATTCAATTTGAACCAATACCGTGTACATCTCTTCCATATTTAGAGCTGGCTCGCCAATAGTCATTATTTGCTGCCTTTTCCCGGACTTTACACCTGCCTCCCATAGATCTCCAAAGTGTGGGCTGTTTGGCGAATTTAAATGCCATGATATTTTATATATTCTTGAGAATGTTTCATTATTTTCATGAATTATTTCCTGAATTCTTTATTGGCTCCAGCAAAATTAGTACCGCAATCCGTATACAGGTCCTTACATTTGCCTCTGCGTGCAGTAAACCGTTTAATCGCAGTTATAGAAGCCATCGAAGTATTATAAAATCACTGACTGTATTGCCTTTGTTGACAGGCAAACGAACAAAGTACTCCTCGACCATTTAATGGTAATGGGTCCTGCAAAATCTAAGCCTGCAACCAGGAATGCGCGGTGAAACTCGGGATTTGGGAATCGATCCCATTAGTTGTTCAGTTTTCTGTGCCTTATGACGAAAACACTTCATACATTAGTGAATTTGGGCATTTCTTCACCAAATTGTTGACTCGTAAAATCCAAAATTATTTCCATTTTGATGATACTGTAGTTTCTTTTCCACCATACAATGTCTTTAAGTGATAATGTTTTACAACAAGTATCGCCAAATTGCATTCCGAATCCAAAATGTTGGATGTTTTGTTTGCCATGCTAGGCTAGGAGTTTACCAACGGCCTGAGCAATCCCTCAAAATCAATGTGTGGCATCAATCGTAACCGCTTTGAGAAGCCTTTTGGGTTTTTTTTGCGGTAAAGTCTTGATATCTTCCGAGAAGTAATTCTTTTGTGAAATTCGTATGCATGTTTTTAACGATTCCTTCAATTTGTCAGCTGTTAAAACTCATTTACTTTTTGTATTAGAACGGTTGCAATATGCAAGTACCTTCGTGTAGTTCGGGTTTGATCTAGAATGCACATTGTTTGCAGCCTTACTAGTTTCCGTTGTAACTGTAGACGTAATTCGTTCATCCAAATTTTCTCTTTCTGCTCGTGCAAAAGTTTGATAGTCTATGATTCCCACGCTTGTGAACTCCGAACCATTCCACCACATGATCTTACCAATTATTTGGCTGGGAACAACTCCTTTCGTAGCAAGATCAGTTGAATTTTGTTCAGATCTCATATTGGTTGATCGCTGAATGTGATTGAATCTTGTCAATCGGGTGACTGTTGACGATCTATATCTTCCATCGGGGTGGGTGGGAATTAATCCAATCTAAAATAAAAGTCTAGGGTATAATTAGCTTTGAGGCTGTACAGCAATGAAGAAGAAGAAGAAGACACAGGAAGTAGTCATATCGAAAAATTTGGGAACCATTCGCCTATATGTGGTTGTCACACGACCACTATTACATTTTACCAAATGGCGTAGGTGATTATATTTTTGGGGACTGGAAAAATTTGGTGCGAGTTACGAAATTTATTAGGCCGGCCGCATCTTGAACGTAGGCAGGGCAGCGCGCACATAGCATTGTTGTTGTAACAATTGTCAAAATCTGAATTTACAACAACAATGTCATGTACGCGCTGCGCTGCGCTAGTCCAAGATGCGGCCGGCCTTATTGTTGCAAGTATGAATATTGTTTAACGTTCGCAACAGACGATCAATCAAACCGCCATCGAACCACATGAACTTCATAGGAAGTGCTGAATGAAATTTTCATCACTTCCACTTTTTTATAAACGTTTTTAGGGCAGATGCAGTCGCTATGGTGCTCAGTTTATTTTATATTAATATATTCGCCACAGAAATCGTACCGAACCGTTCGTCACTACACGCAATTAAGAAAGTAGTTTCACACTACAGACGAAATCACTTGATTTGGCGAGTTATGTGAACAGCAAAATCACATTTGTATGGATCTCACATTTTCATACAAAATTACCTGACCAGATTTGGCCCTTTCTAATTAATTGACCATTAGTAAAAACAAAACTTTCCTACTTTCTTTCACCCACACATCACACTTTAAACGCTACGCCATGGCTGATGGACCGCGACCAAAAACATTTAGATTCCGAAAAAGATCTTTACACTATAGAAATTTGAAATACATAGAGCGAAACTACACTAAATTTTGAAAGCAATCAGGGTATTTACCTGAGAACCGACACTCAACTTTGTCGAGAATTTCATCTGTTTCGCGCAAACTACAACTGCACACCATATTTCAGTGATATTTACAAGATTTTGCACATTGAATCAACTTACTGAGTACACTAAATCGACACTGAAACATTAATTTACAGTTCCGGTGGCAATTACAATTAAACTAACTGCGTTTTCACTCAAAAATCAATCAATTTACACTGATATCACAAAATTGGATTTCAATCAGCACGAAAAAGACGTCTAGAATTGTCATCAAAAGTAGAAACAGCTGATGGTAGCCAAAAAAAGAAAACAACAGTTTGGTTCCCTACACATACAGCACACACATACGTTGGTCTCCATCCTCTTCTTTTGTATATCAATGCTGTACAGTAATGAGTTTCTACCATGTCTGCATTCTTCAATGCGTACTTCTGCCTTTGCTTGCATCATCAATTTGACGCTGCCATTGCCTTTTCAAAAACATATGAAAATCTATGTGGTTTGATTTTAAAAGTCTTTGTTGCTTCTATTCATCTTGGTACATGAATTGATTCAATAGTCTGGAAATTTGTAAACTCTGTCCGGCCGCCTCAAGGCGAACTGTTCTGCCGCGTGACTAAAATGAATTTTCACTGGAGTTTTTTTTTTCAATAGACGAATGTATCTGAAGCTTGGCTGTTGAAAGTAAAATGCCATAGAATGAAAGTATCTATCTATTGCATTGATTTGTTAAATCCAGGAAATTCAATGAAGATGAAGATTCCAGTTCATGAGTAAATTTTATCGAGTCGTATTTGTTGTTTAATACTTCCAAAATATTAGGTGTTTCTTCTTCTCGTGCAACTGCAAAAACTGTATAAAAACAACTCCAAACTGAAATGTTTGCTTGGATCAACGAAGGACAAAACACCGATAGGAGAAAAAAGTGGGATTTATCAAATCAGCTGCAATAACTGTGAAGCGAAATATATAGGACGAACAAAACGGAAAATAAAAACTAGATATAATGAACACATAAATGCAGTAAAAAATCGAACAACGGATAAATCGGCGGTGACATTGCACATATACAACAACATTGACGAACCACCGCACAAAATCGGTTGTATCAAACTAATAAAGCAAATAACGGACTATAGGACACTCGACGCGTATGAAGCAATGCTTATATATAAATGCAAAATCGGATGAAAACAGACAACGGGAATATAACGTCACATTTGTTTAAATTTGCCAAATAAATTTTCAGCGCTTCTCGCTCTAACTTGTTTAATTCCTTTTTATATAGGTATATTTTTTATATAATGATTCATTTTTTTTATATTTTCCACTAGTTTTCGTTAAAAATTGTATTTGAAATTTTCTTTAGTGAGCAACGCGTTTGGTGAGGATGAGGTGTTAATTGCGTCGAAATGCATACAATATTATAGTTTTAACTTAGAAAAAAATAAAAATAAACCAGGCCGAAGCTTGGCTTCGGCCCGGAGTCCGAAGCGTACATACCCTAGACTTGACAGACCTAGTGGTGATACCAAAAGTACCAATTGGCAACGACCATATGCATTAAGAATGGGTCTTCTATATGGCCAGTTCATAGGGGAGGTTGGCACTCATTCAGTAAGATCTTGACCATTCTCAAAATCAATTAACTAACTAACCCATTCTACAAATATTTGTCGAATCTTTCAAGTCGCTAGCTTCATTCTATGGAAAGTTATTGCTTATTTGAAGTTTCACTTGAAGGGGAGGTAGGGGTTCCTTGGGTCGGATCTTGCCCATCATTGCCACCAACCAATTAGATCACCCTACAAACATTTAAACAAAATTTCAAGTCTCTAGCTTCACTCTATCGAAAGTTATCGCTTATTTGAAGTTTCATTTGTAGGGGAAGTAGGGGTTTCGTTGGTCGGATTTTACGTATTTTCAATATTAGCCAACTGGATCCTACTACAAACATTTGACCAAAATTTAAAGTCGCTAGCTTTATTTTGTCACAATTTATCGCTTATTTTAAGTTTCATTTCTAGGGGAGGTAGGGGTTCCTTAGTTCGGATTTTACCCATCTTTAATGCCAACTAACTCAATCTCACTTTCAACATTTTACCAAAATTTCAAGTTGCTGGCTTCATTCTATCAAAAGTTATCGCTTATTTGAAGTTTCATTTGTAGGGGAGGTGGGTGTTCCTTGAGTCGGATATTGCCCATTTTCAATACCACCAAAGTAGGTCTTATTAGCAACATTCCACCAAATTTTTAAGTCGGTAGTATCATTTTATCGAAAGTTATCGTAATTAAAGGAACATTTAATTTTTTTAAATTTGCAGTGGAGGTAGGTGTTCCTTTGATCTGATTTCGGCCAACTTACAGAACCTTAAGCAGCTTCTTCCCTCAGGGTCACATACCAAAAATCAGATGTCTACGTCAATTTGTTCAAGAGTTATGGACAAAAAACCTGAAAAGTAGGGTAGTACGGGGATCTTTGTAAGAAAATTGCCGTTAGTTTTCAACTGATCGATTTTATTTTTCCAGAAGAGTATAAGATTACCCTCACGAGCAATCTCCCAAAGCTAGAGCTTTTCATGTTTATTTAATCGGGAGTTATGGATACATTTAAGTATTTTACATATGTAGGGGAGGTAGGCGTTCTCCTGGCCTGATCATGCCCATTTTCAATACCAACCAACTAGATTATACTTTCAACATCTGACCAAAATTTCAAGGCTATAGCTTCATTCTATCGAAAGTTATCGTGCGAACGGACAGACAGACAGACAGACAGACAGACAGACAGACAGACATGGCTAAATCGAATGAGGAGGTGACCCTGATCATTTATATATATACATTGCTATACCTCCGGAGCCTCCTTTAAGGTGTTACATATTTCCGTCGTGACAAAAACAATATACCCTATACTAAAAGTCTAGGGTATAAAAATTACGAACTTTAACAAATTTCTTGTTTTTTAATATTTTCTTCGGGTTAATTTTATGTGAGTTTTTGCCATCCATAAAGGGACCAACACTAACAAAAACCAGGCCGAAGCAAAGCTTCGGCCCAGAGTCCGAAGCGTTTACACCCTAGACTTGTACAGACCTAGTGGTGATACCAAAAGTACCAATTGGTAACGACCATCTGCATTATAAGTGAGTTTCCTATATGGCCAGTTTATAGGGGAGGTTGGCAATCATTGAGGAGGATCTTGACCATTATCAGAATCAATTAACTAACCCATTCTACAAATTTTAGTCGAATTTTTCAAGTCGCTAGCTCCATTCTATCGAAAGTTTTTGCTTATCTGAAGTTTCACTTGTAGGGGAGCTATGGGCTCCTTGGGTCGGATCTTGCTCATTATTGCCTCCAACAAATACGATCATGCTACAAACATTTAAACAAAATTTCAAGCTTCTAGCTTCACTCTATCGAAAGTTATCGCTTATTTGAAGTTTCATTTGTAGGAGACATAGGGGTTTCGTTGGTCGGATTTTATGTATTTTCAATATTAGCCAACTGGATCCTATTACAAACAATTTTAAGCCGCTAGCATTATTTTGTCATAATTTATCGCTTATTTTAAGTTTCATTTCTAGGGGAGGTAGGGGTTCCTTAGGTCGGATTTAACCCATCTTGAATACCAACTAACCCAATCTCACTTCAAACATTTGACCAAAACTTCAAGTCGCTGGCTTGATTCTGTCAAAAGTTATCGCTTATTTGAAGTTGCATTTGTAGGGGAGGTAGGGGTTGCTTGAGTCGGATCTTGCCCAATACCAACCAAGTAGATCTTTCTTACAACATTCCACCAAATTTTCAACTTGCTAGTGTCATTCTATCGAAAGTTATCGTAATTAAAAGAATATTTAATTTTTTGAAATTTTGTAGGGGAGGTAGGCGTTCCTCTGATCTGATTATGCCCAACTTACTAGGACTCAACCAGCTTCCCACCATAGGGTCACATGCGAAAAATCAGGTGTCTACGTCAATTGGTTCAAGAGTTATAGACAAAAAACCCGAAAAGTAGGGTAGTACGGGGCTCTTTGTAAGAAAATTACCGTTAGTTTTCAACTGATCGATTTGATTTTTTCAGGAGAGTAAAAAATTATCCTCACGAGCAATCTCCCAAAGCTAGAGCTTTTTATGTTTGTTTAATCGGGAGTTATAAATACATTTAACTATTGTACATATGTAGGGGAGGTAGGCGTTTTCTTGGCCTGATCATGCCCATTTTCAATACCAACCAACTAGATCATACTTCCAACATCTGACCAAAATTTCAAGGCTCTAGCTTCATTCTATCGAAAGTTATCGTGCGAACGGACAGACAGACGGACAGACAAACAGACATGGCTAAATCGAATCAGAAAGTGACGCTGATCATTTATATATATGCATTACTATACCTCCGGAGCCTCCTTTAAGGTGTTACATATTTCCGTCGTGACAAAAACAATATACCCTATACTAAAAGTCTAGGGTATAAAAAAGATAAATCAGATTGCAAACATGGTTTCGTGTGAGATAAATACACATAATGTTACTTTCTATAGCCAAGCTTCAGATACATTCGTCTATTGAAAAAAAAACTCAAGTGAAAATTCATTTTAGTCACGCGGCCGGACAGGCCGGCGGATAGAATTGCTTGAGGAATTCCTGACAGGCCGCCTTGAGGCCAGCGGATAGATAATTGGGAATTTGTCATATCGCCATAGAATGAAAGTATCTATCTATTGCATTGAATTGTACGGCATTTTACTTTCCATAGCCAAGCTTCAGATACATTCGTCCATTGAAAAAAAACTCCAGTGTAAAATCATTTTAGTCACGCGGCCGGATAGGCCGCCTGACAGGCCGCCTTGAGGCCAGCGGATAGATAATTGGGAATCGATCATATCGCCATAGAATGAAAGTATCTACCTATTGCATTGAATTGTACGGCGTTTTACTTTCGATAGCCAAGCTTCAGATACATTTGTTTATTGAAATAAACTCCGGTGAAAGCTCATTCTAGTCACGCGGCTGGACAGTTCGCCTTGAGGCGGCCGGACAGGCCGCCGGATGGAATTGCTTGAGGAATTCCGGGCAGGCCGCCGGACAGGCCGCCGGACAGGCCGCCGGACAGGCCGCCGGACAGGCCGCCTCAAGGCGAACTGTCCGGCCGCATGAGTAGAATGGATTTTCACTGGAGTTTATTTCAATAGACGAATGTATCTGAAGCTTGGCTATGGAATGTACAATTCAATCCAATAGATAGATACTTTCATTCTATGATGATAAGATCGATTGCCAATTATCCATCCGACTCAAAGCGGCCTGCACATGCCATTGACGATCCGGAATTCCTCAAGGCCAGGCCTGATCAGTTTTTCCGGAGAAAAATTCCGAAACGTGTGTGGTGGAGGCTTGGCGGGAACGATTTTCTTTCCGGCCGCCTGAAAGGCGAATCCGGCAGCCTGAAGGCGGCCTGAAACGACCATACACTTTCCGGAATTCCTCAAGGCCGGGCCTCATCAGTTTTTCCGGACAGGAATTCCGGATGGTGTATGTTCGCTTGCTTGTCTAATGCAACTGCAATAAAAGAAAGTCATTTATTCCTAATAGTTCCCTAATATTTCATTGAAAACCAGGTTTCAAATGAGAAAAATATAGATTCTAATTGAATTCCATTGCAGTCGAATGAAGCGAAAACGAACGAACTTCTTGCGGAAATATTGTAGCCAGATGTAGCCTAAATAAGTGTGAAGATTCGTGTTCCATCGAGGTTAATCCTGCCACAGATAAGCCACAATGTTGTTGTTGTAGTGCGTGTTATTTCACTAACCACTTGTCGACTAGTTTCGTCCACACGATTGATTCTACTCCTCAGGAGCTACCTTAATCGGGGAGGTAGCTCGAGTAGTGCAAGTGGTTATATATTCCAACCAAAGTCGGAATACGTTATTTGTTACAATGCTACACTATAAATAGTGTGCATTGCACGACACGGGTGTGAACTTTATGCAAAGAAAATCTTTCATGTAATTCACGCCACACGCGCAATTTCAGACTTTTTGAGAATAAAAGTGGAGTATGTTGCTAACTTAATCTCCACTCAAAAAATTACTCGGCTTACTAGCCGTGTGTCGTATTCCGACTTTGGTTGGAATACATAACACTTGCACTAGTCGAGATACCTCCCCGATTGATTAAGGTAGCTCGACAAGTGGTATTGGCTAGTAAACGGGGTAATTTTTTGAGTGGAGTTTATTGCTGGCTTAGTCAGATAGAATAAGTTACCAATGACATACTCCACTTTTATTCTCAAAAAGTTTGAAATTGCGCGTATGGCGTGAATAACATGAAAGAATTTCATTGCGTAATATTTATTGCCGCCTAGGGGGTATACTCGGTAAATTGGCCGGTCCCTTAGTGTCACCGTACGCTGTCGAACTCGAACTCGACCACGAATCTGGTACTAATGTTGATAGCTCATGACACACACACACACTTCACATAAACGTGAAGAAAACCAGACTACTTCTACCATGTTCCGAGTTCGCCAGTGTGACACTTACCCGCAACGGATGTAAGGATAAAGTTTCCGCGTATAGATAGATGCCTTGTGCACAGGTGTTACGCCGGCATCCTGATCCCAAGCATATGTTAGTGGAAGTCGCCGAACACCTTCCGCACAATTGTACATGTATGCGAAATAACATGCTTGTCAATGAGATTGTGCGGCAGGTTTAATTTGGTGAAGAAAGTCAGAATGTCTTTAGGAACAATACTGGTAGCCGACAATATTGCAGGCACTATTCGTACACTGCCAAGATGCCAAAGTTGTTTAATTTCTTGAACCAGTGCACTATTGTTTGCCCTTTTCACCGCATGCTTTCTTTCGATGTTGCTATTATGGAGAATAGCAACAACGATTATGTATGCGGACGGACTCGTCTTGTCGACTAGGAGTACAGCTGGTTTATTGTGGCCGACCGGGTGATCAGTTTTTACCTGGCGATCCCAGTACATTGTGAAGCGAGTACTTTTCAAGCACGGTTTGAGCAGTATGCTGGTAGATGGGAAGGGTTTCATGATCAGTCCGTGCTTGTATACGAGGGTTTGGTGGCATATAGCAGATGTGTCTGTCCGTGTGATCTAGCGGTGCCATTACATAACAGCCAGAGATGAGATGGTGAAGTGCTTCCAACGCCGAACTACACATTCCGCACCGGTCATCATGTACCCGAAGCACGAAGCCACTTGTTCGACAGGTGAAGATCCACAAATGGCTGCCAAACGCAACTCATATGTCTAAGGTTCATTGCTTTTGCCTTCCAGTTGGCGATCAACTCTTGGCCTGACTTCATCAGATTTTAAATTGAGCGCAGTCAAACCATCACTTTCCTTCCAAGCAGCGTCATGCAGAGAACTTGATGTTGTTTTGCCTCTGAAATAAATATGAAGTTGAGTTGCTGATGGTTTATATTAGCAATGTCCATGAAACCTCTACCGATGTCACGAGGTAGCCACATTCGCTTCATTGACGGTTTTTAATGTTGCGTTTGGGATTTGGACATCAGGACACGTATACCCCATACAATATCCGCCAACGATGTAGCAGAACAAGCATTATTCAGAATGAATATGTCACTGAAGGAATGGCATATAGGTTGATCGCACTTACGAGGGCGGTTCAAATATGATCGAGACAAACGCTGTAGATGGCGCGCCTGCATGTTTTGAAGGTCGCGGCTTGAGTATGTGATAGCTTGGTCCCTTACGAATAGTGTGGCATAGTTTTCGTCGCGAACGCACGTTTCACGCGCGTGCTACGACCATGAGTGAACATCAAGTGCCGACCGCCGTTGCGCAACGTATTGTCATTCGTTTTTTGGTGTGGGAAGGCGTTAAAAACACGGAAATTCTTCGGTGTTTGCGAAATCAGTTCGGTATTGAGTGCCTGAGAAGGTCTGCTGTGTTTAAATGGGCCAAAGCGTTCATAGATAGCCGCGAAACCGTCGAGAATGAGGCGCATGATCGTCGACCGCGAAGCAGCATCACACCAGACAACATTCGCTGCGTAGAACAACTCATTTTGGAGGACCGTAGGATGAATGTTCGAAACATTTCGGCTGAAGTCGGCATTAGTATTGGTAGTGTAGAGTCTATCATCCACGAACACCTTCAATATCGCAAAATAGCGGCGCGATCGGTTCCCAAACTGTTGAACTTCGCGCGTCCTCATACGTCTCACGCTCGATACAATATTAGAATTGGGGTGGGAGGTACTAGAACAGCCCCCCTACAGTCCGGATTTATCACCCTGCGACTACCACATGTTTGGACCACTGAAAGAAGCCCTCGGAGGTCAAAGATTCAACACCGACGACAATACGTTGCGCAACGGCGGTCGGCACTTGATGTTCACTCATGGTCGTAGCACGCGCGTGAAACGTACGTTCGCGACGAAAACTATGCCACACTATTCGTAAGGGACCCAGCTATCACATACTCAAGCCGCGACCTTCAAAACATACAGGCGCACCATCTACAGCGTTTGTCTCGATCATATTTGAACCGCCCTCGTACTTTGTTCCTTCCCGATAAGTTGGATTTTAGCATTAATTTCAACCTCCATCAGAGCTCAACTAGCAGTCTTTCTCTGAAGTCATCAGTACTGGTGTATTCACCTTGCTGAATTGGTATAAAAGTAAAAGTCTTGAGAGGATAAATTCCCCAACGGGGACCCAAAAAATGTTCGCCGGTTTCGAACACTGACACGAGATACGTCTTATCAGGCGCTTCTACCTCGTATCTCGTGTCAGTGTGAGAGGCACGACCGGGAGTGACCCGTCGCCCGACCAAAGTTTGTGAGTAAAAGTCTGCTTATGACATTGCACCTATGCGAATATCATCCAAGGTGTCGTCGCGCCGGGGTGCTGTGCGTGAACGCCTTTGCGAATGGAATGGACTCGACATTTGTTCAACTCGAAGCTCATCAGTATGTCACGGCTGAAATTTTCGGTAATCTACACCAAATTTTAAGAAGTTTTTTGACCGTAAGTCGGTTTTTTCAGTTCGGGTTTTTAACCATTTTTTTACCAGGTCTTTTACTCGGTTTTTACCAGGCTTTTTTTACCCGTTTTTAAACCCTGGACTTTTAGTATAGGGCATATTGTTTTTGTCACGACGGAAATACTATATGCAACACCTTAAAGGAGGCTCCGGAGGTATAGCAATGTATGTAAATGATCAGGGTCACCTCCTGATTCGATTTAGCCATGTCTGTCTGTCTGTCTGTCTGCCTGTCTGCCTGTCTGTCAATCTGTCTGTCCGTCTGTCTGTCTGTTTGCCCGTTCGCACGATAACTTTCGATAGAATGAAGCTAGAGCTTTTGGTCAATTGTTGTAAGTATGATTTAGTTGGTTGGTATTGAAAATGGGCATGATCAGGCCAAGAGAACGCCTACCTCCCCTACATATGTAAAATATTTAAATGTATCTATAACTCCCGATTAAATCAACATGAAAAGCTCTAGCTATGGTAGATTGCT